>JASDQU010106275.1:198450-208740 GCA_032191745.1 Picea mariana
ATACAACTATGTTTCCAAGGCTGTTCTTTGGTATATTTGACCCATCAATTCTTCAAGTTTGCAAAACTTGTTTCTATTGGAGACACCTACATGAATCTACTTTCATCTCCAATAATCAAGTCAATCTGTTATCAAACGAAAAGTTATGCCAAAAACCGTGACTGTTGGTCAAAGTTGGAAATAAAGAGTAGAGATGTACTACAACATGTTGCTCAACATTTTTATCATTTCAAACCAATTTCCAAGCATGTTTGTACTAGAGATAGCCCTATGAATATACTTTAATTCGACTCTGGAATCACTCCGATTAGACATGAGACAAAGAATTTATAATTGAATAACTGTTGAGTAGTCCAGGATGGCCACCACTCCTCAACAGGTAACAATGAATTTTTTTATGAATCCTTTAAGAGATCTGTTTTATATGCATTAATTGCAATCATTTTGATGTTTATTGGAGGAAGAAAGTCATCGTATTCATTTTTGTCCATAATCTCACCTTGTGTAGCAAACAAAATTCTAGTTTTTTGCAGGTCAAAGAAGGATCATGGAGATCAATCCATGAGAATGAGTTGATTTTCAAAGACAAAATTTCATGAAATGGGCATGTCACCAAGACACAAAAACGAGTGTGCTATCATGCAACGCTGAGTTCTTACACAAGCTATGTCTAAAGTTCAAGTTTCTAGGAACTTGCTACAAAATTGTTCCAGCTATTGACCAACACCAACATCAAGACTTTTCAAATGGACAGAGAACAATACTATTGAAGAATTGATTTTCAAACGGAAGACCAATGATATAGAAGTCGAGCTCCATGCTACATCACTAATGCCATTATTGTATGAGACCCCTTCAAGAAGACCTATGCCCATCCATTTTCTTCTTCCCAACTCAAAGCTAATTGCCTACTGAAGTTAGTAAAGTTTTCTTTGCCTATGTGGTTAAATTTGAAAGACAACAATTTCCTCAAAATATCATTCATGTGACCACTGCTATCACATTACAACTTCAGCTCACTTCCTTCCTCCACAAGACCTCCATAACTTCCTGCTCCTCCCACTCCTGACCCACCCAATAAAGTAATTTGGCTCACTTACAATGCCAAGCTACCTCTCTAGTTTCAATAGTTGTTGAATAAATGGAGCTTGTTGCTACCAATCCAATAAAGGTTTTTTCGTTATTTGCCCGCTGCTAATATTGTCTAGCACACCTCCTTCTTTCTCAAACGTTTAACCATGTGCTATGAACATTGCAGTATGTTTTCATCCTTAGTAGTACTTCACAGATCCACCCTTGCTACAAAAGAAACAAAAAAAATACAAAGTTCTAAGGAGAACATTGGTACTGTTACACAAGAACCAATACCAATAATCCCTGTGGTTGTCACACAAGAACCAACTACAGGGGGGAGCTTATAAGAGAAGTAATAGGTGTTGTCACACAAGAACCAACACCTACCATCCTTGTGGATGTCACACAAGAATCAACCACAAGATTGCTAAAGAAGTAAGTGTTGTCACACAATAACCAACACCTACCAACCCTGAGGTTGCCACACAAGAACCAACCTCATAAAGCTCTACTGTTGCCACACAAGAACCAACAGTAAAGAAATTAGTTGAAGGAATTCTCCAAGAGGAAGAGATTGTCGCCCCACAAGAACCTATAGCAGAGTAAGCTGTTGCAGAAATGGTCTTTCCTCAAAGCTTCATGAAGATATCTAAAAACTAGGAGGAGATTTTGTTGATAGTCCTTGGTATAGATTCTCAAAGATGTTGCTCTTTTCCATGGGAACATGTGAAGAACCTGCTATAGAAAATCATATGCTTGCTGCAAAGTTCATGGAATTTTTAGGTAGGTGCAGGTACGCTTCTTCTTTCTCTTTGTTTATCAGATTCATTGAATAGTTTAGATTTGTATTTGGAAAACCACTTAAGCCTCTTTTCTTTTCTATCCTACTTCCTTACCATTTGTTATTTTTCCGAGGATGGAAAGTCTTCAGTTTGGGGGAGAGGGGTACCATCAGCTTTACCTTCTAGGACCAAGACATCATTTGTTATGCCCATACCATCCCTGTCCTTGTTCAACCTAAAACCTTCACCACTTCATCTGAGCCATGACATCGTCTTACTCCACTTCCACAATTTAAATCCATTCCAACACCTCCCTAAATGTCCCGAAATGAGGAGCAACAGTTGTTCAAGGAAGGACATTAGTGTTGCTACATCAAGCATTGATGCTGCTACACAAGAACCAACATCAAGAAACCCTGTTCAGAGAAAATGCATTTGACGCAATGATGTGCTTAATTGTTGTGGTTTGTGTGGGTCCGACGTCTTAGCAAAGATGCGTGGAGGCAGTTCTACTAAAAAAATTGGCATTGGGCTAAGAAGAAGGCTTTCAAACTTTCGTTTATTTATATGTGCATGTTTTCTTCCAACATGAAAATTTGTGGATCTTTATTCACATTGGTTCTTATGAGTTAATAGTGGTCTTGAAAATGTCTTGGAATTATTGAAGTTAATTAACGTATTGAGTCTAGCCAACTCAATATGAAGTATAGTGATTTTGTTAGAATTGGCTACTCTAACAAATCACAGGTGAGAGAATATGAAAAATCCAAGACAACGATTTGACAGTGACACTGAAGATCCAAAGTTGAAGATATAGATGAAGACGCCAAATATGTAGACAATAGAAGGCCTTGTTGCTGTCACATAAGAACCAACAACATGAGCCAACGAAAAAAACAATAAAACAAAAACAAAAACAAAACATTGTTGTTGCTCCATAAGAACTAGCAACAGAAAAATAAGTAGTTGATATGAACAGGCCAAGGAAATGAACATGTACCCCACAAGAACCATCAAGCAAAAATCAAGCTGAGATTCATTAGAGGATACATATGGTATGAGGATTGCAAATCATTTCTTGCATGTTGTGTACATTTTACAAAGGCACTTGTTGTGGTGTGAAATTCATAATTCATAGGATGCTGTGCACCACATATAATGCCAATAGAGTATTTAAGAATCAATTATGCTACTAGCCTCTTCATTGGCAGCCACAAATACAAATCTTAGAACACTCATGTTTCAAACCTCCTGCTGGCATGTTGTGCTCATAAATAGGCCATTTATTAGTTGTTGTGGATCCATCAAGTTGATACAGATTGCCTCTTGTAGGGTGGTCCATGGCAACTTAGACCAACACAAGTACTTTGGGCATATGCAGACCGACAAGCAGGCCTAATTGACAACAAAGGCAACATTATAGTTTTGTGTCCACATACCGTATTCTCTTGTGCAAATTTGAAGGATACCTCATGACTTGATCTATGCTTTGAAGGGGAGCCATTACAGTGAGCAAAAATTTGATTGGTATGCATCGAAAAAAAGAAGCATCAATCAGTGTGTGTTTTTACAGCTTGGTTGTCGTGAAGCAGCAGGGTTGCATGAGGACATGCAACATTACAGTTTGGGGGAGATGATGAGTCACAAAATTGCCATCATTTGACATCTTCTTTTCCTTCTTTTTAACCCCTTATCATTTACCTATAACCCTGTCTTATCCATTTTTCATTCTCATATGCGGGATTTAGGCTCAAGATGTTTTCTAATTGCATTTCTTAATATTTATGTGGATTTTTGATTAACATTAAGGGAAATAGCGTGCTCTGTATTTGCTTTTGAAGTGATAACTCATGTGTGAGCAAGTTGTTACAGGGTTTTGTTCACATATTATGGATTTTTCAAATCAGAATCGTTGCACATCCTTTGTCACAAATTTAAAGTCATTAGTAGTTAAATGCATAATTCCATGGTTTATTTCACCCACCGGGGACCTCTTAAGGTTTATTTTTAAATTTAAAGTCACTATGATCCTCAAAACCTTTGAATATGTGCATTTAATTTCTTTTGTTTCTAACAAGTGCTTGGATCTTATACTTGTCCACTTGACCATGTCTGGGGGGAATAACATGTTGCCCTAGAAAGCTTGTGTCCATAGGTTTTGAGTTGCCACTGGGGGAATTTCTGAAAAGCCATCGTCCGTTACCGTCATACTTACCATTTTCCACCTTATTTCCCACTCACCCATCCCATTACATTGGTCTGGGCATAGGGTTGGCCAATCATTTAGGGGTTGTACCTTACCTTGTGGGAAGAATGTGCTAAAGGGCCTGGGGGGTAAAAGCAGTTGACAATAAAAGCCTAAGAATAAAACCTTGAGATGCTTTGCCCAGGGATCCCCGAGACAGAAATAAAAAAAAGCTTCTCAGCAAGAAAGAGAGGGACCTGTAAAAAATAAATCAAGGCCTAGTTGAGGGGTAGGGGGTCTCATCATGAGCCAACCTATTAGGTCCATGGGTGCCTAATGATATGACACTACTAGCAGCTGGTTACCACACCAGGGTAGTGGCTCTTGGTTGCATGGCCAAGAGAAAGGGGTCTCATCACGAGCCAACCTTCTCATTTGTGTGAAAGTACTTGTGGGTAACATTGCCACCTCTGGTCACCAAGCTAGGGTAGTGTCCCTTGACTAGCTCGAAAGAAAAAACAATAAAAAGATAAAAAACAATAAAGACAAGACCTGGTTAGAGGATAGGGGGTCTCATCACAAGCCAACCTATTAGGTCCATGGGAATCTAGCGGTATGACAATACCAACATCTGGTCACCATGCTAGGGTAGTGGCTCTTGGTGGCATAGCCAAGAGAAAGGGGGTCTCATCACGAGCCAACCTTCTCATTTCCATGAAATGCTTGTGGCTAACATTGCCACCACTGGTCACCAAGCTAGGGTAGTGTCCTTTCACTAGTATCTTCAAAGAAAAAGAATGAAGATAAAAGACATGAAAGAGCTTGGAAACATTGCATCCATGACAGGTGAAACTCACCCTCCATAGGGGCATCCACCGGTAAGCCATCCCTGCTATCACTGCACCTTTTGCCCAAGCATCCCCATCCACCTCACCCACTTGCATGACTCGGATTTGATCCTTTCCAGGAACAACCCTTTTCCAGTAGACACTAGCTCAATAGGACGTCCTGTCACTTCCCCCAAACTTGTATTGCAGGCTTGTATAATGTCTTTGAGCACTAGATTGGGGTAAAGGGGTTTTATGCACATATTTAATAAATATTGATGATTAGATGTGATTGACATTGCTATGATCTCTGTGACTTATGAGCCCATGGAGGGCGTAGCTGTTGATGTGTAGGATCATGCCCGATGGATAGGTACCACGTTGGATAGGTACACATGGGGAGATGACCAGTTCAGACCTCTATGGGGCTGAAGAGACCACTCGATGGATGCTGAGACCCCAACAAGAAGCAGAGATAGGGCAGAGCGTTTGTGCCAGGGAAGAGCAGAAGAATCCACCAGAGGAAGCTGAGCAGACTTGTACCTAGGAGGGTTGAGCCCTCTCCAAAGGAATGTTGGCCTTGGAAGGCCTAGGGCGTCTCCCATGATGCCCATGACATCACCCAACAATATGGACATTTTGGGAGGCAACTCTGGCATTTTTAGCACGTGTGGCAGCATGGAGAAGCCCAAGGAGGGCTAACGTTTCACTCAAGGAGGCTGCATTTGCCCTAAAAGGGGTTAACGTCACCCTAGGAAGGGGATGACGTCTCTCTATTGCTTGATTAGGGTTTTAATTTTAGCATTTAGTGTAAAACAATATGATTTTGGTATTTTGACCTTGTCGGCCTTTAATGACCTAAAATATAATTTAGGTCATTGGTACACTATATATTGAGGGTTTTCACTCTCATTTTATGATCATCTTTCACTCACTCATTAGTGAGGTCTGAAATTTGCACCCTTCTTAGGGTTATTGGCTGAAATTTTGAGGCGCACTTGTTGAAGGAAGATTTTACTTGGCATTTTTGGCATTTCTCTTGGTGGAAGGTGTTACAACTAGGGTTTTGCTACATGGTTTCTTGGTTTATGTAAGTGAATTTCTGCAAACACTTCTTAATTGAATGGTTTTAGTTTTATTTACTTTCATATGTTATTATATTTTGTTGAATCAAACCCTAGGTGACGAGCACTAGTTAATGTCCTTGTCTCATGTCCCTACCAAGATTTTAAGCCATTTTATTTGCTGAAGTAAGATAGAGCCTTGCCTTAGCAACACTCTATTCTTATCTTCTAATCTAGCCGTTTTATTCTTTTTGAGCTAAGAAGGAGAGAGATGCACCAAGGCCTATGGTAGCCTACACCTGGTGAGTCATTTTTCCCTAGGATTTGTTTAGTGGAGCCTTGCTTTAGCAACATATCACTCACAAACCCTCTTGTCTTAGATCAATCATTTGTTGAGCTAGCCGTTTTTTTCCATTAAGCTAAAGGAGGAGAGAGAATCGAGGCCTAGGGTTTCTACACCAAAGTGAGCCTCTCTCCCCTAGGGTTTCATTGTTGAGGCATTGCTTTAGCATCACCTCAACACTTTTCACTTAGTCCTTCATCCTTTGCGTCGTCTTTTGACTCCATTTACCCTAGCAACGCACTGATCTAAGGCCTTGTGTGTTGAGTAACTTGATCATACAAACTTCCAATACTTTGAACAAACCCTAACTCTTACTAACCCTAGCCTAGACTAACCCTATTAACCCTATTGTTGTCGTCACCTTCTTGTGCTATAAACACCTTTTGTGCAACTTTCGTTTTACTTATAAAGTAATTGCATGTTTGGTTAAGGCATTGCTTATGAAGTGTTGATATTGTTACATTGAATGCCAAGTTTCTTTAGCATTTACTAAGAAGTGATATTGTAATCATTGCTATTGTACAAACATTGATTTACTTCGTCAATATTATTGCTCAATTGCTAATCATCAGAGAAGTCATTTGATTATATGAAGTACTAACCAGCAAGCAAGCTTGCACATGTAGTTTCTTTGTTGCTTTGTCTCGGGCATGTATCCTTTTTGGTTATTACTTCCGGTTATCTTTATTGCTTATTTAGCCAGGGATTTTTGATCAGGTGGTGACTTGTGAGGGGGATTATTACCACTTAGCCTTGCTAAACCTTTGCCTTCTCAAAACCCCAGGTTACCGGGGACGTCTCCCCTGGGCCTTACCCCCCTAAATAGAAAGAACCTTCCCATTGGGCCTTATCCATTATCCTAACTACAAACTGTGCGATAACATTTTAGCACCGTTGCCAGGGAACATTTAGTCAATTCTCCTCTAGACGACACTTTTTGGTAAGCCTTGCCTCTAGAGTCTTTATCTTACAATATTACCTAGCAACTCCACTTAGGGTGTTTTCCCTTTTCTTTTGATAGTTTCAAGCAAATTATCTAGCGACTCCAAAAATGATGACTCATAGCGGGCGTCAGTACTTACCTCTTTCTACTGTGGTTTTCACTACCCCCACAAAACCTATTACTTCTGTAAGTTCTCCTAGATGGCCACCCAAAAAACTCTTTAGTTCTTTTGACCTAGTTAACATCCAAGGGGGATTACATGACCTACCAAAGGGGATCAAATCATGGATACCAAGTTTCTCAGGAAAAGGAGTACCCTCTGACAACTCACATTGGACCCAATTTTGTGAAAGTTTTGAGTTTCATCAAACCGGTCAAGAGCACCCTAATATCTTTATGAGGCTTTTTGCAAGCTCTCTCATTGGGGAATCCAAAACCTGGATTGAGTCTTACCCAAAAGGAAGTATAAAAACTCCTGAAGAACTTGAGAAAGCCTTTAGAATAAGGTGGTGTAATCAAGAAAACACACAATCCTTGTACTCTATGTACATTGATGTTTGCAAAGGGTCCAACGAAAGCATTAGGGATTTCAATGATAGATTCAATATTCTTTTTAAGAAAATCCGACCCAACCTAAACTCAGAGGAAGCTATCCTCCAGCACTACTTGAACTCATTGGAAGGAATGTTGCAGTTTACCCTCAACGACCGGTCACCCTCAACCTTAGAAGAAGCACAAGACTTCGCTTACCCAATTGAGAATAACCTTGAGTTCGAAGACTACATCCATCAAGTTGACTTCTCGCACAATAGCAACCCCTGGAGATCTAGTGACGAAGACACTACTGAACCTAACCTTCTAGAAATATTTGAAGTGAAACCCATGGTTCTCAAGAAGAAATGGAGCACTTCTCATACCAGTGTGCAAGATGTTCCTCTTTTAAAACCTCTCATGGAAGTAGAAAACATCCAGGACCTTTTTCCACACAAAAGAGAAGATATTGAAGCTTCCTTGCTACAAATATACAAAGATGGTCTTTTTGAAGAAGTTCCTCGTTTTTTCCACCAGGTGGAGAACGCTGGATCAAAGTATGGTGAGGTCACACCTTTTTACATCACTCTCCAGGTCAATGACTCCCTCCTCCACAATTGTGTTCTTCATCCAAACGCTACAACCAACATTATGACTGAGGAAATCATGCACCAATTGGGCCTGAGCCTTTCACAACCAAATGCCCAAGGGGGTTTTGCAAAGGGAGTTATCAAGGATCTAAAATTTGCTTTTAACTCTTGCCCTAGTGCTCCTTTTTATATAGATGTGATGGTGGTGGATGCTCTAAACAATTGGGGTATCATTTTCCACAAGGACCTCATAAAGCACCTAATTGGAAGTTTTCAAGACCAAGAGTCCAAAGCAATTATCCCTCACCCTGAAGGAGGATTCTTCACCCTCCACAGAGAACCCCTTGTAGGGTCCCTAGTTGAAACCCTTGATGAGTCAAGCGATCAAATCCTATGTATTAACAACAACATCGATAATTGGTTTGTCCAAGGAGGAAGTTTAGGGGTCGACATTATCGAAATACCTAAAGGAATTTGGACTCTAGAGTTTGATGGATCTCACTCAAGTTCCGGATCAGGTGTTGGAATTGTCCTGACAACTCCTTCCCGTGAGGCCTTCTACTGCTCTTATAGGCTAGAATACCATTGCACAAACAACATCGCTGAATATGAAGCTTTGATCCCAGGCCTCAACTTAGCAATTGACAAAGGTGTCGCGTACTTAAGGGTGAAAGGGGATTCATACCTCATAGTATCACAGGTGTTGCTAAAATTTGCTACAAAGAATGAGAAGTTGAAGAAGTATCGAGACTTTGCAAAATCCCTTTCAAAATCCTTTAAAATAGTTTCAATTGAAGCCATTCCTCGAGATGATAACCATGTGGAAGATGCCTTGGACGTTTCTGCTTCCACCTTACAACCTTGTGATGGTCCACTTTGAGACCTATGCAAAATGGAATTCCTCTTTAGACCTTTTATCCCCGATAACTTTGAACATTGGCAAGTTTTCGAAGACGATGACCAGATCATCAGGTTTATGGAGAACAACAAAGAATTCACCTATTCACAAGTAAATTTCCTTGCTGACTCCAAGAACTTGGAAGTTATAAACCTTCAAAACAACACCTTGCCCAAAGGCTGCATCCCTTTGGAAAGCCTCTTTGATAGACATGATGTCTTCAAAAGAAAGAAGCCTAGCAAACAAGCAGATGAAGCCCTAGAGTTCAATATCAGTACAGAAATAGATCCAAGAATGGTTAAAATAGGGAAAGGAACCACTGACAAGGAAAGGTTGGAAATACTAGCCCTCATTAGAGAATTCAAGGACACTTTTGCCTGGAACTATAATGAATTAAAGGCCTATAGGGGAGATGCCATCCAACACGCTATAACACTAGTAGAAGGAGCCAAACCTTTCCGACAAAAGCTAAGACATATCAACCCAAAGTTAGCAAGCCAAATACAAAATGAACTCCAAAAGATGATTGATGCTGGTATCATAGCTCCCATTAGATATTCCTCTTGGATGTCAAATTTGGTGGTTGTCCAAAAGAAAACCGGTAACATACGCCTATGTGTTGATTTCCACAACCTTAACCAGTTATCGTTGAAAGACAACTACCCCCTCCCGAACATGGAGCATCTACTACAAAGGGTTACATGGGCAAGGATGATGTCCGTGTTGGATGGATTTTTCGGATACAACCAAGTCTTGCTCAAGAGAGAAGACTAGCTTAAAACAACATTTACTACGCCATGGGGAACCTTTATGTACTTAAGAATGCTGTTTGGTCTTATGAACGTCGGTGCTACCTTCCATAGAGCAATGGACTTTGCCTTTAGGGATCTTATACAAAAAATCATAGAGATTTACCAGGATGATCTCACAGTTGTATCAAAGGATAGGAAAGACCACCTTTCACACCTCAGGATTGTCTTCAAGCGATGTAGGAAGTATGGTATCTCTCTGAATCCTAACAAGTCTATTTTTGGAATCGATGAGGGAAAAATT
>JASDQU010106276.1:0-15439 GCA_032191745.1 Picea mariana
AGTTAGGGTCGTCCTTTAGGCAGGGGGGTAGGTTTGATACAAAATCATAAGGGGGTTCATGACACAAACCTTGTGAGTAGGGATATTCGCTGGCCAAAAAACGCTCCACATCCGAATCGGAGTCCTCACTCAAAACGATCGAGTTTGGCTCAACAGGGGGTTTTGGCTTGTTCCTTGCCATCCATGAAATCAAACGTGCATTCGTTTTCCCTTTGGCATTTGCAGTCAGGTTTGCCTTGGGCTTTTTGCTCATAGGCTTTTTAATGACCTCTGCACTCTTAGTTACAGTGTCGGGTGGGTCAATAGGAGGGTCGGTCGAGGGTTTAGGCAGTAGGAAATGCAAGGGTACAGGCGGTTCGGGCTTGGTCTCAATCACCACAGGTTTATCGACCTGTACAGGGTCGGTATCTTCAAAGCCATTACGAGCGATGAAAGCCTTCCAATCGTCACCATGAAAAATCAAATGATACCCAACGATGAGCTTAATAAGCCCATGGTGGAACACGCTGTTGTCGGCCTTCTGCTTCTTAAACCTCTTAGACACTTTAAATAGGATACGATGCAAATAATAGGGCATATTGAGAGAGTATCCCATAAAAACCATAAGCAAACGTAGGTGGTGGAGGAACACAAGTCCGTATCAACCTTCACAGGTCACGAACTGCTTGATTATCATCAATAAATCGTGCCAACGTGGTTTGAGCATAGATACGGGCATACCTCTGTCATAAGAGGTGACTTTGCGAGATTGAAATAGCAGTGTCCATGGCACTTCCTCGACCTTGCAATTCTTAAACCAACGCTGTCCCAAAGCAGCTAACCCCGTGGCCGAGTTGATGAACTGTTCATCAATCTCCAACTGTATATCGCCAACTTTAGCTCGACAGCCATTGAAAGTCATGGCAAACTGTCGAGCTATGCAAAGGTTAAAACCCTTGAATCGTTTTACGAAGGTAAGCCATCCACTATCTGCCAAGTCTTGGCGGGCATTGTCGAACATCAACAGAGCTTGATTGCCATTGGGTTCAACTCGCACGACTGGTGCCATGAAGCCGAATGCATGGTAAGGGAAGAGTTCGAATTCACCAACACACGCAGTAACAGAGCTACCCGAACCAACAACAACGAACGAACAAAAGGGGTAAGCATAAATGTGAGCATGCGAAGGTGGTGGAGTTATTCACTGCCATGCAAAAAAATTATGGTGTAGTACAACCGCCGATTTACATAGTAATTCAACCATTAAGTATAGTGAACAGTCATATCGTTTGGCCGATTAATGAAAGTGCATGCGCGATCAACGTTATACCAAGATTTTATTAATCCACCCAACAGTCAAATTGAAATCCATACCAAACTCAACTATGTGCCAATGTATCAATCGATATCAATAGTTTAATCAAGGTGCCAAAACGACATTCATATAGTTGACAAGCCAATAAGTTATGAAGGATTAACATAAGGATTATATCATATATATATAAACAAAATAAATCATAACCCCTATGTATTTTCATATCATCAATGATCAGGCAAGTCACATGAAGTGCAAATCCAAAGGCTAAATGACTTCAATAAAACCAAGTTATACAATCAATCGAAGTATGAGAACCGATCAAAGGATATTGCCAGTCATGTAATGATCAATAAAAGATGAGCGCAATAGGCATGATGACAAAAGAGATATTGTCAGTTTGGATAATGATCGAAATACGACTTCGAAAGGAGAAGTTTTCACGCTTACAGTCGTGAAAACTTAATGAAGACAAAAGTGCAAATGTTGCAATAAATGAAAATATTGTCTATTGAAAATTGCGACGAAAAACGATGTTTGTAAAACATAGGTGTAGGCAGCTTATAGGATCATACAAAAAGGTGAATTGGCTGCCAACAGGTCTCTACTTCCCGTTCTCATTGAATATATCATTAATTCTCCACTGCACTCCTTTGATGGAGTTGCTTGTTAACTTGCCACCCTTCCGACTTAGCCAAACAATTGTAATTCCTTCCCTTCGCCATCATGTCAAGAGTAATAGAACTCGTAAATGGGTGGCCTTTAATCACAATAAATTCCATTAAATGTTGGATCTATAGCCGGAGTATTGGCATTCCTCCTCCGCATGCTACTAGGTTATGGTGCCATGTGACTGCACCTGGGTATACTCATGTGGAACCTCAAGACAGGGGTTCATTCCCTCCTTCCTTGTAATCTCGCCTGTTGACGTTGTATTTACTTGTTGCCTATTTGAACGTCTACTATCCCCGACATTAATACATTTGACTTCTTCAAGGTTCAGAACTATCTCGATCCCTTCTCTTGACTTGTCGCCCGGAGAGAGCATTATCTCGCTATCAATCATACTTACTACCTCATCTAGTTTGTGCCCCTGGTCTACCTACCAACTAAGTCTGTGATTAATTCTCCCTGGTACCGACGTCCTTTCAACTTCAAGATTTGGATCCCTGCAAGTTCCCTTCCCTAACACCCCATACTAGTGATTCCATATCTAGTATTATATTAAATTATTGGTTGTGATTAATAAATTACTAGGTGGATTTCATAAGGTAATAATAATATTAATAAATTACCTTCATGGTGGATTTCATAAGGTAATAATAACAAGTGGATCAAGGTGAATATTTTATTATTTGATTAATCATTTCTTTTCTCACTTTGGGTTGTTTGCTTTCTTTTGTCATGTACCTCAAGGAATATCTCTATTTTATTGAACACCAACTGAAAACACCTCCATGTATGTTTTTTTTTTAATTGAAATGTGTTCAATGTAGTTAGAGTATTTACACATTTTTTAATTATATATATATATATATATCTTTTTTATTTTTTGTTTTCATGAAAGATTTTGGAATTAATATTTAAACCTATTTGCATTTTTATTAGTAAAATCTACGGAGATATACATACCGTACTCCCCTTTGGATTTGAATATATAATCTTTTAAGAAGAAACACATGTTTTTAACCATTAGACCCACTCAAGTTATATATAAATTTTTCCAAACAAATAGTTTTACATTGTTTATAAAACTAAACCATTATTTATAATTATTTATATTGAAAAATGCACTCAAACATAAAAATATTATGTGGAATAGAGAATGAAAACTATCGATTTATGTGTTAATGATGCGTAGTTTTCATTTTCTTTTAGGACCACAAATTAACTTATTACAAAATGATTATTAATACACATATGATCGATTCGAGTGCAAAATGTCAATTTCAATATGCATATCAAATATAAAATATAATGAGATTACTCTAATGAATCCACACTATTGAAGTTGTATATTGCTCGTGAACAACTTATCTTTCATATATTTGCAATAAAGGGTACAGTTGTATAATGTTCCGTAACAACTTATCTTTGAGATAGTAATATATATTTTCAATAAAGGGTACCATTCTTATCTTTGATATAGCAATATATATTTTCAATAAAGGTATCATTGTATGTGATGCAGACATTATACAGCAACCGTCCTTATAACCAATCAATTCTTAAAGAAACCAAAAACCCTTTTGTAATGATATGGAAAATGGAGGACATATGGATGAGTCATAATGGGTTTCTTTTAGACACAATTTGTAAAAAGAAATATTATTATATTTAGGTGTAGGAAAAAACATGTACAATGATTTTCAATGTTTGTTTTTGGTTTTACTCAACATAGATGACTCAAGTGAAATGATTTTGTATCCACAAATAAATATAAATATTTGTTTAAATAAATAGTGGGGTTACAACTAATCAAAGAGTGGGGTTACCATAAATTAGTGGGGTTGCAATGCTTATCAAAGCGATTGTTAAGGAGAATCTCGTTGAAAAGTTATAAATAATGTTTCTTTGAGAAGACTTCGGCTAATTTAATTTGGGGTAATGTTGTTAAGAATTTTATAAATAAAGATTTACGGTGGATGAAGACATGTATCCACATTGTTCCAAGATAAATTTATATGATAAATTTATATTGTATGGTGTTGGCTAAAGGTATTCTATATAATTTGAAAAAAATAATAAGTTTTGAAATTCAGGGATAGTTGGAGTTATAGAATTTTCAACAAGGATGTTATACAATGTTGAGAGTGACAGTCTTTTTAATAGTTGTTTATACATTTTTTCATGGGAAATTCTGTGCGGGAAACTCACCTGATACTTCTCCACTTCGTGGATGATATGAGGTGCTAAACTGCCACCCCAGGGACACAAGGCTCGAACCTGTGACCTTTCCCCGTACCGTATAGTTGTGCATACATATTAAAGCAAAAATGAAAGGGTAATATATATCTTTTAGATATTGGTTGTAAAGAAGTTTTAGTTATTAACTAAGTTTTTAAATAGATTATGTAATGTATTTAGGGAGGATAATTAATGTAATATGAGGTACTTAAAGGGGAAAATTATTGTAATGTAATCATAATCATAAAATAAAGCCCACTTGGTAGTTGGTGGGTAATAAATAGGCCCACTAGGTAGTTGGCCATAATAAATGCAATAATGAGGGGTACTTGGCATAAATCCCTAGGAATACTCATGAGAGAGAGAGTGTGTGCGTCATACACACACACACACACACACACACCAGTGTCATTGCATTGATGTATGGTGCAGACTATATTGTAATAAGCATGGCTTGTTGATTGATTGCTTCCATAGGAAGTAATTAAGGGTGTTACCCCACCTTAAGGATTTTCTCTATATTATTGTGTTGATGCCTCGATTATTATGAAGTTTAAGAGTTTTATCTTTTCTCTACTAAGGTTCACTCCAAGTTTATTAAAGCACTTTCCAAGGCATAAGGGTAATTTTTTCTCTTTTATTTTTTGTAGATTTGGAGCCAAAACACTTTAGTCAATTTCTTAAGCATCTTGAATAGAAATTCCAAAAAGAATTTTAGATATTCTTTGGACAAAAAAAGTAATTAAAAAAAATCACTTAAATCGAAGGTCAAATGAAGAAGATATGACACTTTGAAATTTTGTTGTTTAAGGTAATTTTTTGTGACACCCATGAAACTTAGATATATTTCTAGGAGTTTTTCTACAAAATTTCTAGAAACCAATAGAAGATTTGTATTGTTCTAATAAAAATATAGTATTTCAAAAAAAAACACTCACATCGGAGGTCAGACGAAGGGGATATTGAAATTTGAAAATTGACTATTTTCTAAGGTTTTTCGATGATTGTTGTGGGCATTGCAAAGCACATACCTTTTCATAGAGTAGCTAAATTACAACTAGAGCAATGTCATTTGATAGAGGAATTATGGGGTCTTCATTCTGGTATATTATATGGTATACTTCCTAGCCATATTCAATGCACTACAACCCTTGCAATTTGCCACCCCAAACGTTAGCGCCAAAGGAGATCTATTGAAAATAAACTACTTTTGAAAACTCTATCGCTCATACTTATAGTGGAATATTTCATTTTACATGGATATATTATACATCATCATTTAGGCATATCCATGTTTATATGAAAATTATGTGGAAGCAACCCTTCTTGGAAATTTTCTTGAATTTGTTATGGAGTATGAAGAACATAACAAGAAGTGGTTACTTGAAGGTGAATAAATATCTAAGGACCATGGATATTATTCATACATTGAAGTAGTCCATACACAACTACTACTTCTAGATAACCAAGTATAAAATTGTAGGAAGCATGTGAAGCAATCAAAAAGTTGGAACATTAGAGACAAATTGAAGAGTATACAAGAGACATATCTAGATGGTGTGATTTCAAAGAGGATTGTGAGGAATGTTATATGGAAAATTTTCTCTTATGGAAGAAAACTACTTCCAACATCTCTTTGATGCACATACCCCTTCATATGAAGAGAACATCATTGAGGGAAGACATGGGATAATAGTTCCTACAATTTTCCCTTATGATTCTTCTGTAGTGGTAGTGAGCCTTTGAGAGCCACCCTTTTACGACTATATAGAGGATATTTCTTCTATGGAGGGCCCTCTCTATTCGGATCAACATGACTATGGTGAGCCTTTTGAGCACTCCACTTAGCCATTCACATGTCTTAAGTTAGGAGTTAGTGTCAGCACTAGTACATGGGAGCCTTCCTTATGGATGAGCTTCTTGGACTACTTCAACTTTGAGGCCAATACTTGTACATGGGACCTTGTCTTTATGGATGATTTTCTTAGACTACTTCAATATTGAGGCCAACACTTCTACATGAGATCCTAAACTACTTCAAAACTGTGGTCATCACGAGTACATGGGACCTGGTTTATGGTTGTACAACTTTGCTACAAGTGTTGAGGACAATGATTTTTAAATGGGGATGGAATGGTGGGATCCTTTCTACAGGGTGTAATAAGGGCTTATTCACCCATTAATATGATAAATATGGTGTCCATTTAATGTAATTTGGACAAGTCCGCTATTAAATAAGGCCCACTAAGTAGTTAGTATTGAATAAATGTAATGTGGATTCATTAATGAATGCCCACTAGATAGTTAGCATTTGGTTATGGTCATGGTTTGCTAGGTAGCTATAAATAAGGATATAATCCTCCTTATGTGATCTAGTATATTTTGAGGTTACTTCGAAAGTGTTTACACCATGTTCAAGGGTGCTTCATGAGATTTGGGGTACATGGTGTATGATTAACCCCTAGATGGCTCATGATGAATGTGCAAATTAGAGATGGTTTAATGAGTAGTTGGTTGACCTCACTTGGGTGTGTGTGTGGTATTCTTCCTTAAGGTGTTGGATATCGTTAGATAGCTTTAGGAAATTATACATGTTGGCCACATGGAGGAGGTTGATTTCTTGGAGAACACCCTATGTTGGAGGAGGAGAATTTGACATTTAGAAAGAGGGCATTGAGACCTAGATAGGATGGGGTAGCTTAGATGATTTCATGGAGGCATGGAGTTGAATTTTGGATGCCTAGGTCACAATAACGTTCATGTAGAGGGAGTGGACCCAATGTAGTAGGTGGCTTATGAGGAGTGTTGGAGTTATTGGAGGCTTGAAGGAGGAGAATCAGACACATCTCGTGGAGCACCCTTGCATTGGGGCCTTGCTTGTGTATGACATCACCTTGGAGCATGACATGTGTATCCTTAGAGTGTAGTACTCCACATGTGTGAGCCTACTTGTGGCTTTTTAGGTTTCTTGTAAGGGTTTAGGCCCACATATGTATTATTGGCCTCCCTTACCACTCATATGTATATATGGCGGAAGGAGAGATTCCTTTCATTGTTTTCATTCTTTCTCATTATCTTGTGTTATATATGTGACTAAGATGAGTGTTGGGTCATGGGAATGACACCCTTTTTGCCATCATTTTGTTATTTATCTCTTACCTTTTTCCTTCTTATTCACACCTTTCTCATAGCTATCATGCTCCAAGAGTTAACTTTTTGACACTGGTATGTTAAGTCCATTTGATGCATTGATTCTTTAATATTTTCCTTCATTTAGGATAGGATGATGTTTGTGTTGGGTAACTACTGATAAATTGCTACGGAATCTTGCAAAATAATGAGTTGCTACTCCAAGGTTTTTCTACTCCAAGGTGTTGCTACTCTGAAGTGTTTCTACTTTGAGGTACTGCTACTCCGAGGTGATGCTACTCCATGGTGTTGTTACTCCAAGATTTGGTGCGCAAGCACCACTACTTCAGAATGTTGTTACCACCAGAGGATTACCACATGATGTTGACTAGGTCATTGACCCATGGGCCTCATGACAAGGATCAGACCACCTTGATGACATGGATTATCTTAAGTCACGACTATTGTATGTTACAAATACATATCGTCAACCCAGATGAATAGGACATTTTAGCGGACTATGTCCATAAAAAGTCATTATGCAAGTTGCAATTAGTTACATGAAATATTTTGTATCTCCTTGTATTTTCCTAAATAATATGACATTGAACAACTTGAGAATCAAAATATTCTCAAGGTTGTTCATAATTGTAATTTTTCCAAGATTAGAAAAGGAGAAAAAGTTTAAAAGGGTAGGGCATCTTTTCCCCCAAGTAACATGGTTTTGGGAAAACAAAGAATAGTAGGCTGACTAATGAGTAACAACAATTGTATCTACACCTTTTGATTTGAATAATAGATACCTGGAAAGTTTGAAGTATCAATTTATGAGTGATTAAGTTGCATTTTTATAGTTTTCTCACCATTGCTAAGGAGGAAGGGCCCTCCTCTTTAGCAGGGTTGATTTTCTTGTACCATTAATAGATTAGTGTGAGATAGATTGTGTTGTTATTATTTTTTCTTAGTTTAATTTATGGTGCAGATGATTGATGTGATTGATTATTCTAAGCATATACAGTTTGATTTATTAATGGTGTGTTCTCAAATTCAATTTAGTGCGTGTGTATTTCCATTTGATTGCAACAAGTGTTTCATTTCCAATTCTACATGAGTGTGTTTTTTATTAATTGAAACAAGTGTTTCATTTCTATTTCCGCATGAGCGTGTTCTGATTAATTGCAACAAGATTTGATTCCATCAATACGAGTGTGTTCTTCCTTTGTTAGTTATAGAAGAAGATTGTTTTATTCCAACAAGAATGTGTCTCTAGATTAATTGCAAAGAGGATTGTTCAATTACAAGGAAGATTGCTTGATACAGTGAGAGTGTGTCCTTTAGTTAGTTACAAGAAAGGATTAGATTTATTGATAGATGTGTTCCTTTCTTTCCAACAACGTGATTTTTAATTTTCATTAAAGATTTCATTTGGTTTTAGCAGTAAGGATTGGTTAATTAGCAAGTACATACTATCTTAATCGTTGGTTCAATTTTAGTAGAAGGTGGATTGATTCTTACAGATTCTTTTAAGCATCTTTATTGATTGGATTTTTTAGTTGATATAAGGATCTGATTTGTTTCACAATGATTGTGATACAACTATGTGAGTTAGGATTACTGGAATTTTATTCATCAAATAGTGTTAGGAGAAATATTTGTTCCAATATATATTGCACAATGACCTTGTAATAAAAGACTTACCCCGGGTTGAAAATTGAATGCATTGGATGATTTAATTAGACAATTAAACATACCAACAATGGGCACACTTGTCTTCCTCTCTCGTGTATATATTCATTTGTACTTTATCTCTATTGTCTTGGAGGTGCTATGGTTTCTTGGATATTTTGGAGAATCTTTAATATTGTGGTTAGGATTTCATCCCTTGGAGATTTGAAGACTAGGATTTTGTGATAAAACACCCATATGTGCTTGTTGATGAAATGAAGAATATGAGTCTTCTTGCCTTAAAGGACATGCTTATGTGATACTTGCTTGTTGTAGCTCCTTGGTGTGAGCTAGGGTTTTCTTGTTTTTCCCTAGCTAGGGTTTTGGACAGCTAGAAGATTGTACTGACCTTGAGATGAGGCTATGATATGTACATGAACTTAATCTTTATACATACATATGAAGTTTTAAGTTGTCCAAAATTGTCTTTATTGCATATTTTATTTGCAACCATCTATTTCTTCATGGTTTGGTAATTTCCAACACTTGTATGTCTTGTTGATTCAACATAAGTTAAGGCTAAAATTGTTAAATGATTTAACATTAATTTTGAAGAATGCATGGCATATTTTCTATTGTATTTACAACTATCATAAAGTGAATTTTAGATATTTTTTTATGGATGATAATATTTCCCTAGAGGGTGGAAACTTGTTGGTACACTTTAATGTGTTTTCTCTTGAATTTCCTAGTGGACTGGGGTTGTTAAGAGGTGAAACATCGTTTGTTGTTGCCATTGTTTTGTTTATATTTCATGACAATCCTAAGTCCAAAATTCACAAGTTTAAGATCCAGGAAACCTTTAGGAAATAGGTTATATTATTTGAGTTGCATTAATTTCCCTGGTGTGGAAAATTTCTACTTGACCATGTATTGGAACATTATTGTATTGGTGTCTAGCTCATTGTGAGGTTTCTCCCTCGACAAGGCAAGTGAATAAGAGTTGATCCTTCCATAATAGGATCATTGTATGGAATTTCCCTACCTCATTGGTTTTAATTAATGAAGTTTAAGGGTTTTCTTGAATGTTTGATTTGTGAATCATATTCAACACTAAGGAATATGGGCCTATGGGCCCATTAATAGGATATGTATGGTGGCCAATTAATGTAATATATATTAGGTCCACTATTCAATAAGGTACATAATGTAGTTAGGATTGCATAACTGCTATGTGGCTGCATATCGTTTGCTAGGTAGCTATAAGTAAGGATGGATCCCTTCTTATGTGATCATAAATTAGAATAATATTGTATTGGATCCTAGATCATTGGGAGGTTTCCCCCTTGAAGAGGCAAGTGAAAAGAAGTTGATCCTTCCATAAAGGGATCATTGTATGGTGTTGCCCTACCTTAAGGTTTTTTTTATTGATGTTGTGTCATGGTTTTCTTGAATATATATTGTGTGGAACATATTCAACACTAAAGAATATTACAAATGGTATCATAGACATTTCTTGAGCCAAAAGATGATTTTTTTTTTTAATTTAAATTTTTTTAAATGTTAATTTTAATTTAAATTTTTATAAATTTTTACTTTTTAAAAGAATTTTATGGTAGATATTTCTCTTGGTCTATTCACTAGATTGGTTCTAACCTAATTCCATTAGAAGTAAGTGGTCATGGCATCACATTTGAAAATTGGGGCCATAATAAAAATTAAGAGAAGTATCATAGAAGTTATACTCATTTCAACTTGGAGTCTAAAAACCCGCATGGGAATTTTTTTGGCATGATTATCTCCCTATTTATAAACCAAATTGTAGTAGTATAATGATAGTAGAAATAGAGTGGCCATGGCATTTCAAAATTGGGGTCATAATATAAATTTAGAGAAGTATTGCATACACATTTGAGGTTGGGGACTCAAAAACTCCATGGGAAATTCTTGTAGCATGATTATCTCTCTATTTATAAACTAGATTATAGCAACACCAATACTAGTAAAAGTAGAGTGGCCATCACATTTTAGAATTTAGGCCATAATAGTAAATCTAATCAATATCGAGGGAGTTATGTTCCTTTCAATCACCACCTCAAAACCCTAACAACATGATGGAGCTACATAAAGCGTAAGTTGTTTCTTCAAAACACTATTTATATTTTTAGGTTTCTCCAAGGATGATGCTTTTTACATGAAAATATGATGATCCTAGTATTGAAGAATATCTAAATTGGATAAAGTAAAAATATTGTCATTGGAGATACAAATCAGGCTATAATCTAAAGGATGATGCTACCATTTGGTGGTAGTCACTTGACCCTAATGAGAGGCTCCACTTTTCAAAAGTTGAATGCTTATTTTAGAGAGGTGATACAATGCCACCAAGAAGGATAAAGAGACATGTAAGGGTTTGTTTTCATGTGAAAACTTCCTATTATAGTTTCATGGATGTCTTTAATAGAAGAAGTTCATTATTTCTATAAACCCTAACAACAAGCATATTTTCATCAATGTTGACTTGGCTACAACATTGCAAGTCCTTACAAAGAATTTCCAGAGCATATAGGGTGAAGGTGAGAATATTTGAATTTTTAAAGATCTGAATGTTGTTATGGTTAAATAGGTTTTTCATTTAGATTTCCATGCTATAGACATGGATGACGTTGATATTATTATGAGATATCCTTGGATAGATTCATTGAGAATTATTAATATTAATGTGCAAAACAAATTTATGAAGCTATGGTACAAGTAAAAGAAAATAATATCACAAAATGTTTCTCTTAGTTATCATTAAGGGCCCAAGGTGGCACATGAAAAAAACCATGCAAGAAAACTAATTGTAGCATCAATAGACACATCAGATGTAGAGTTAGAGGTTGAATGTGAATAAAAGTCTAGAAAAGGACTTGAAGGAGATCCCTGAGAAGGGTATAAAAATAAAGAATAATATTTTGAGTTGCATGAATCAAATGAATCAAATGATTAAGAGTCAAATAAAGAAGAACCAATAGCTATGATTGCTACATATTTCCACCCAAACCACCATGAGAGACATAATCATCATGGAAATGTCCTAATCATGAGAAACATTACTATGGACAAGTATGGAACTAGAAAGGCCCATGGTATAGAGGCACATGGAGGACTAAATGGAGTGAGTGAAGATATCAAAGTATTGAAACAACTACAGGGAACCAAAGGATAAACTATAATTAGGATTGAGTTTTCAAGGCTAAAGTTGGACCCCATGTCCAAATTTCACTAGGATGGATGAATGCTCATGCATGATACCAATTGACTACATTACTTAATTTAGATCATATTATATGGATTACACTCATGTTTTGAGGATGAAACATGTGAAGGGGGGATGAAAATTAATGTACCTAGTGTTAACCCAAAATTTTTCTTTGGGATCAACATGATGTTTATTGTTTTCATATCTTCCCAAGTTGGTAGGAGGGTTTCTCTTAGTCACCTTTTAATCTCTGTTTCCAGTCAAAGACAATGGTAGGAGTGATAGTTACTATGGCCCTTTCCTATTAAATAATATCATTCATTTACATTCATAGGTTCATTTGAGAACATAGTAACTTATTAAACACTAGAAGAGTATCAAGCATCAATTTCAAGTCACTTGGTCTCAGTTCAAATCAGTTACAGGGTTCATACTTCATTTTGTTCAACACCTCCATTATCAATCATATGGATAGTAGGGATAAATGGATTTCATATTTATTGTGTTCCCTGAGCCTACTATCACCTATTGGACATATGTATAAATTTCATTAGTAACATTATGTCCAACAACATCTTATCGGCATCCAAATTGGCTCAATCCAACCTAGTTTGACTTGTTTTAGAACCCTAATATGTTTCCCCTAGGGGAGGTAATTCCGAGATTAATTTTGATTTTTTAAACCCTCCCATATCATAATTTCATAATTCAAGGATTCTTAGTTCATATTTCATGAATCGAGGACTCAATTTGCAAAATTTTCAACATCGACCCCTTTCGTTGTTCACTAGGCAAGTCCCAAATGAACATGATTTTTAAAGAAAATAAAATGACATCTTTTATTTTTTTTTATAAATCTAGTGCTTTTACCCTATAAATCTCAACATATGCTTTCCAACAAGCTATCATTTTCTTGATTATGAGTTCATATAACCATTCTACGAAGGGCACAAATTACACATCTCCTAAATGGCCAAAATTCATAGCTCTAAATTCCTTATCAATTTATGTTATGATATATAAATGAAAATGAAAATAAGGCCTATGGGTGATGTAGGTAAGTGCAGTACCTTTCCAATGGTATATCATATGCCTAGTTTTGACCTCCCGGTTGTTGAGAACGATCCTTCACAATTTCAAGACTAGTTTCAGAGCAGGGATACTTTTAAGGATGGAAATTTATATAAAAATGTAGAAACATGGGATAATCCTACTAGTCCTTAATATGCAAAATATAAAATGTTTGGCAATAGTTTTGTAAAAATATTGAAATTTCTAAGGATTTTATATAGTTTCTATAAAATTTTGGCAATTTTTAAGGTAAAATAATTTTATTCTATGGAATTTGGGTGAATCATTTTTATAAATAATAGAATTTGGTGAATATTTTTTGGGGAAAAACCATGGAAAATTATCCCATTGGAGAAATTTATCCCCTAAAATCATCTATGTTTCAGAGCCCAATTTGGTGATAGTGGTTAAGGGTTTAAACATTTTTGTTGATAAGATCGAAATAATAAAACAAAAGTTTCCATGGTGTAGTAGACTCAGATGCCTTTCCAACGATGCCTCATTTTTGTCATTCTGACATCACATGACCTAGTCAAAGTTGTCATAAATCTCTGAATTGTTTGAGGCGAGATGACCTAACCAACTTGCATGAAAAATGTTCATGTTAGTCAAAGAAGTACTTAACAACCTCATATCAAGGTTCCATTCCCACATCATTGAAGTATTCTTCGATAATTTTCCATCAATACTTCATTCACCTCGATTGGATATCATACGATGACGTGGCATCTTTCGCAAGTTTGGGCATTTTTTGGGCCCCACTGACAAATCCAGATTTTAGGGAGCAGATCTTCCTGGCCAAAATTGAAGTCCTTGGTGGAATGATATTAGATTTATGATTATGTATTCTCAATGGGATCATTGATACCTTTCCAACGGTGCGCCCCATGCTACATTCTGACTCTGTCTCTTTCGACATTATTTTCAGTCCTTGTTAATGAAGGTCAAAGTCAAAGTCAAAGATTTGACTTTGAACATACTTCAAGGAAATAAAAAATAAAAAGAGAAAGGGAAAGAGGGAGGAGTGCATGGGATTTACATGCTCCCCCATGTAAAATTAGAAAANCTTCCCCTTTCCTTCCTCCATTTGCTCAATATGTTGGGGAGGATGAAGCTCTGGTTCCAATGTTGGGTTTAGGTAGTAGGGAAAGGGGTAGTTCATACAACTTCCACCAACAACACAGTTTAGGTACCCTGGTCCATATCTCCAAAACTCCACCTTTTTTAAAGATTGCTAGTTTAAATATATTTATGGTTGATTTAATCATTGGTTCATGTGTTCAAAAACACTGGATTGCATGCCATTAAAATTGTTGGTTAAGAGTGTTTATGGTTGAGTTTTGGTTACAATAGATGATTTTGTTCTTCTTCTTTTTTTTTTTCTTGAGAAAAATTGCAAGAGGCAGGGGATTTGARCCCCTCTTGGGCACCAGGCCCAAGCCCCGAGCCCTCTTAAAAAATATTTTTTGGGAGAGTTGTTTGTTTTTTCAGGCCTATACTTGAAAATTTGAGGGGGAGGGGGATTGAAACCATAACTTCCCACTTTCTCCCTTCTCTATTCTAAAAATATTACAAAGAAATAAGCAATTTGGAGGGAGAGGGAGTCGAACCCATGACCTCCCCCTCTCCATAGTATAAAAGCCACTTTTTGTAAAATAAATCAAATTTGGAGTGCACCCCCCTCCTTCTCATGGCCATATTCACAAGAAAAATTCTTAGGGCAAGGCCTTTTCATGCTCTGTACACATTTCCACCCAATCTTCACCTTTGAGCCACAAAAATTTCATTAAAAAAAAGTGATATTGTTTAAAACCCCAAGGGGGTTATATATATATATATATAGATATATATATAGTTGTAACTATATATTAAAGAATCATTATGTACCCCCCCCAAAGAGACACTAGTCAATTTTTTAACATAACTTCCTCATTCAGAGGTGGATTTTCGCCCCAAAAAACCTAGATGGCCGCAATGGATTGTATGTCACCGATACAATAATCAAACTCATGTTAGCCCAAAATTTCAATGAAAATCCTAGGAGTGATAGGGTCTCCAATTTGACTTTGGAACAAGTGCTGGAAGGGGGCCTAATTGGAAGCCTTCGAGGAAAAATGTCACTGAACAAA
>JASDQU010106276.1:19258-74235 GCA_032191745.1 Picea mariana
AATTGGAAGCCTTCGAGGAAAAATGTCACTGAACAAAAGGAGAACCATTTAAGATAAATCCATGGAGGCCTATATAAATATGTCAATTCTAATTCCCAATTCATAATTTATATTTAATTTCAAAATTTTCCCAAAATCAACCCTCCAACCAACACTTTCACATGACCTTTCCAAATCCATATCTCGCTCATTCGAAGCTCGATTTGCGCCAAAAGAAAGGAATTGAAAAGATAATGAGAATAAATAAATCATGAAGGAGTATAATTTCAAATTTATATAAATTTTGTATAGGATACCAACCTTCCAAGTATTCAGTCCTAGGGCTTCCTTTATCGAATCAAGCCCAGAATGAATCTTTGTTTCATCAATACATGGGGCAGACTTATAGGTAGTGAGTGGGGCATAATAATAGGTCTAAAAATTTCCTAAATAGTGGGAATTTTCTTACTTTAAATGACCAATTCAATGATCCCCTACCCTCCAAAGTAGATCATTGTCCCCACAAGTCATGGGCCTTCATCCCCGGTGAATCCAACAACCATTAACGGCCTTTTGACACCATGAATACACCCGATTTGTAGGTGGAAAACATGGACATAAATCAAAGATTCATTGGGATGGAGCAAATCCCATGGTAAATGATGAGGTGGAAGCAATTTATTTATTTTCCCTCAAAGACATTTTGCCAAAAAATTATTTCTCGAACGTTTTACTTTGAATAAAATATTGTAATTAAGTTTGAAATCAAATTTTGATTTGATTTACCTTTTTGCAAAAAGACAAAAGAGATTTTAGGGTTGGTCCACTTTTCACTTTTCCAAAAGTGACAAGTGTCTTGTGACCTAACCCTAGCCTCCTCTTCTCTTATAAATAAGAAGAAGGATTTTGTATTAAAGGAGGACTTGTTGAATATATCATGTAAGCTTTGTTGGTTTTTCTTTGTTTATAGTTATTAATGATTGTACTTAGTTGTTAGTTTAGTTGTTGGGATTTTAATGATTTCTATTTGAGGGTTGAGGGGTAGTAGTATATGTTATTTATATTATCTATCTCCATGAGAGATTGGTTAGCTAGGTATTTCTTACTATTCTCTTGGGTTCGACTTGCTTGTTTTTATGTACTAACAACTTTTGTATATGTTGGTTATGTGAAAGTTTGTGTAGAGTTCATGATCCAGATTTTATGAGAAGAACGAAAGGAATACAAATTATTATCAAAACATGTGTTACACATCAAAATTACTCACTTCAAAGATGACCTATTGTCGTCATTACAAGTGTCGCATTTTGGCCGTAAGTGTCGTAAACAACATATTGTCATCTTGCCTATGTCGTGTCTCGAACGACATCACAAGGAACACTTGAACCCACCCTCAGAGACTGGTTAAAGAAGGAGAAATCATTTGACAAAGAGTACAAAGCCTTTGCCTTGAGAAAAACCACTTAAAAATGAACTTTGAAGGGCAACACTCCCCTACCCACTAGCAGGGAGTGTTAGCGCTCCTTGCCCTCCTTTGGGGGAGTGTTGTAGCACTCTGTGCACCATTCTGGGGAAGCGCTGTTTTTTTTTAGGAAATCTTGGGCAGTGCTCCCCTACCCACTAGTAGGGAGCGCTAGCGCTCCATGCCCTCCTTTGGGGGAGCATTGTAGCGCTCTATGCACCATTCGAGGGGAGTGTTATTTTGTTGAGAAAAACAAGGGAAGATCCCTCTTATCTATGAAATCAGTTGGATTCAAATCTGAGGTCAAGGATGGATCTTAGGGAGGATCCACAACTGATGGAGAAATATCCTCAGCCTATCACAAGAATATCTAAGGTGGTTAGGCCTCTCCAAGCTTATATAGGGAGGCCTTCTCATGGTGAAGGGGATGGAGAAATTGAGAAATACCTAATTTATGATCTCATAAGGAAGGGAGAGACATTGAAGGAATCAAACTTATGATCTCATAAGGGAGATAATCAGGGAAGAATAATCATTTTGTTCATGGATCATTTGAGTAAGGGGCTAGACATGAAGAGCTGGAAGAGGTTGTTGCAGCTTCATCAATGGTCTATAAGTATCTCTTTTGAGTTCTCATTAATACATGTGCTTGGCCTGTTTCCTTCAAGATTTTGTATACCTACATGAACTTGTTTTTGATGGATAGATCTAGTTTCAAGATAATCATGGTAGAATAGGAAGCATGCTTTGTCTTTGATTGGATTGCAGGACTTGTTGAAGAGCTTGGAGATCAGAGATTAACTTGGACTAGGCAAGGACAAACATCATAAAAAGGTACATAGTCTTCCTCTTCTCTATAGATTAGATTAGCTAGGTTTAAAGGGATGTCAGTGATCAAAGTTATAACCTTTCTGTCTTGGTATTAGAAGTCTAGGATCCAAGAGAGAATTCACCTGTCCGCAGGGGGATTTTACTGTAACAAAAATTGGTGACTCCACTGGGGAGCGAAGATTTCAGTTTTGGTTTCCTTCCTTGGCCTTTTTTTTGGCCTTTGCTCACTTTATATATTATTCCTGTTGTGTTTCTGATTCTTAGATGTTTTGTTGGCTCTTGGATTCATCCCATACACACTGAATTTAAGAATTTTCTTGAGTTTTTTTAGTTCTGGGCAAGTTTTTGTTCTTTTGAGAGACTAGTGCTCCCCTACCTCTAAAACCAGAGCGCCATCACTCCCTTGTAGGCTCCCATAGAGCGCTGAAACACTCTAGTTCCCTTGACACTAGAGCACTGGTCTTTTTCTTCTAAAAAACCTTTTGGGAGTTGATCTCTGAGTTTAATTTTTTGTTGATTCATCTGCTCAGGGTTATCACCATCTCAGTGTGTCTTTGTTTTTGCCTCCAAAATTTTGATTTCTAAGAATTGATGATGTTTTTTTTGGATTTTTAACATCTTACTTCCTTACTTTGAGTCATTCTTCTTCTTTGAGATTTTGAGTCGATCTACTGCTTTTTCTATTTATCTGATTGAATGAAAGTTGTTGTAAGGAAATTCAAAGATCTATCCATTGTTCCATTTGATATTTGAGGTCATTTTTTCCAAGAAATTCCTCTTGTATCAGATCACTTTTTCTATTTGTTGATCATCCATTAGTCTTCTCCTACCTTCACTAGCAATTTCACCAATTTTTATGCATTCTGAGTGAGTTTTTCTTCATTGTTTTTACTGTTTTTTGAATTTATGGTGGATCAACGCCCCCCTGTAGGCCATATAATAGCACTATAAATCCCCTACATGGATTTAGGGAGCACTACAACACTCTGTACCCGTGATACAGGGAGCATTGGTCTCCTTTTTGAAGGAGTTTTGCCCTTTTCTGCTAAGATTTTCTCATCTTGTTTTGTGGAAAAATTTACCCAAACTTTGTGATTGGTTTGTGAATTTATTTAGGTTGATATTTCGTGCTTATCACCGCTTATTGTACTTATTTGAGCTTGAAACATTTTTCGAAATGTGAAATTTCCCTTTCTAGCTGCTTGTTTTGTCGGGACAATTTGAGTGATTTCTCTTTCTCTTTGTCTTTTCTTGGATTCTTCTCTGCATATTATTGTACTCCTTGAATGTTTGTTAGTTGTTGAATCCTTGATTTAGTTCTTGTTAGAACAAKTTTMTACTTGTTTTCTTTCATACCTCACTACCTTGAGTGCATGCTTTGTTTGTAGCCTTTTTGTTTCGTGTCTTTTGCTTCTGCATAGGACTCTTTCTCCTGATTGAAAGTAGTAGAGCAACAAAGGATTTGTATTTGATTTCTTTATACATTAGAATCAAACAAATAATATAGATGTGTTCTTTCGTTTGGGTAGTGAAACTAATTTGCATTTGAAGTAGCGAAATTGCATGGTTTTTGGCATTTTTTAGTCTTAATCGTGTATTGGTGTACAATCGCTTTGACTCATTTCTTGAAGATATTGACATTGATGAGTTTAATAAAAATTTTGGGAAATTATGCATTTGGGAATGATAAAAGTTTTCTCCTTCTCATAATATAGATTTCATCGAAGTGAAATATTTGCATTCTCATTTCTTTGCATTGTTTAGAGTCGATCAAAACATCCTTTAGTCCACTCCATTTTCCTCTTGAGTAAACAATAGCCTTAAAATCAAGTGCTAAACTAAAATTTATCAGACATTTTTACATTTTCTGTTAGCAAACCTACATTATCTTAAGGTGTAGGGATTTGGAATAAGTTGAAAGGATAACTTTCAAAAGTTGTCAAACAAACTTAGCATCTTGCGATAGGGAGAGAAAATCCAATTTTTGTATAAGATTTCTAGGATCCCCCTCTCACACAGGGGTTACACACAAGGTCGTGTTCGGGAGAGTTACAGGGATTATCCATCCGTGGTTTAATCGTTTGTAGTATTCAGATCATATATTGGGGGTTCTTCTTGAGGTTCAACTATCTTCATTTGGTCTCGGTGCTTCGTGAACTCCAAATATGTTCAGGGTCCTCTAGAGTTCTACCGGTCCACTTGTCCTCAATTCTCTTGAAGGATTTCAGACTTGTTATCCTGCCCATACATTTGGATTGGACTGTCAACTGTACCCACCCAGGGGATGACTGTGAGTTGGTGACCTTAGTAGCCATAATCTTCAGGTTCTTACACAAGGTGATGGTGAAGGGAAGTCTCACTGTACCTAGAACAAACGTTGGTCAAATCACTCGGGCTCCTTGGAGGGTAAATCCATGTTTACTGTGAGGAATCTTGCACCAAGGCATAAGTCCATTAAGCAGGTCGCCAACATAACTAATCCACCTGCTCTATCCCATCCCCTTCCTATATTTATCTTGCGATGTTGGATTTCATCACCAACTAGTGGTTTCCTTGTGGGAAGGTTTGTTTGATTGTTTGCTTCTTAGATTCATAGCGTGTGTTGTTTTTTTTACTTATTGGACCTTAGGTTGAGTCAGTGTTAATGGAATAAACTCCTGGGAGTACCAATGGAGGAACCCTTTGTCCCGAGGAACCTTTCACCTTTCCTTCTTTTGGAAACATTGGTCCTCCGTACATTGCCACACTGAGTCTTCTGGGACTCACCATCGGATTACTGATTTGGTTGTTCCCCACTCTGGTGATCTCGAATATTCCCAGCGCTTCAGCTGCACCTAATGCTTCAGATGTAAGTACACCACCCACACATCAACCTCATGTCGAATTTTCACCTTCTTCACCCATTAAGTCTCCTTCCCTTTCTCATTCTTCGCCTAGTGAAAGCTCTAAAGTAAGTAGCCAGGTTGATAAGAAGAAGAAGAAACGGAAAGAGAAGAAGAAGAAGAAACCGAAAAGTACCAAGCCTCCAACCATATCGGATGTTGGATCCAAGCAAGAAGCTACTATTAATCATACTAGGAGTGTTGATGAGTTCGACAAGATAAAATGAAGAATATGAAACCCAAATTCCCTTGCAGTGTTTTTAATGGTGACCACTTTCTAAGGGATTTCTCTGGTCTTCCAAAGGTATTATAAATGTGTTCCTCCCCATAATCGACCTATGCTAGACATGCTGGTGACGCCTCGTCAACTAGTGACGTTAAGGTTGGTAAGAAGAAGACAACTGTCAAATTTCCTTGTATGTTATGCGAAGGTGATCATTATTCTCACCTTTGTCCTCATATGGACAAGGATTCTTCTCTTTTAGAAAATATTCAACTCCCAACTGGTTATCGTAAGATTTCCCCCAACCCATCATTAGTTGATGCAATGGTTAATCCGATTCCATCCCTGGTCAGTTTCAGTTGATCAGGTGGTCAATCTAGTATCATCCTCGATTGAACCACTAACCAAAGTATCTGATCTAGTTCCGTCATCTATCAACCCCACTTTTCATCTAAAAAGTGAAACCCAATTGACTAATCTAGTCCCTTCATTGGTTAGTCCCACCCTTCACTTGAAGAGTGTCAACGTGGTCAATCCCACTCATCCTCTGACGAGTGCCAAAGTGGTTTCTCTGGTCCCTTCATCGGTCACTCCAGTTAATCATGTCATCAATCTGGTCACGTCCTTGGTTGAACCAATTGACAAAGTGGTTGATCTGATCCCATATTCGGTCGATCTTGCTCTCACATTAGAGAGTGCAACCCAAGCGTTCAATTTGTTTCCACCTGTCGACCCCATTCTCACCTTAGAGAATAAAACCCAAGTGGTCGATTTGATGTCGTTATCAATCGATCCTACTCTCCTGCTAGAGAGTAAATCTGATTCTGCCCACGTTTTTCTTGTTGATAAAGAATATACCGTGTTGGGGGGCATTCCTCCTTCTCCCGCGAAACCCCCTCTAAGTAATGAGGCCATCCTTTTTGATTGGGGTGTGCTATCTGGACCTCGTCTTCCCTCTCACATTCCTTTCAATATTACAATATAGGTTTGTGGTCAGGACGTTCCTCATGCACTGATAGATGAAGGTTAGTCTGCTAATATTTTGTCCTCTATTGCATGGAAATATTTGGGTTATCCTCATCTTGTGCTGGTTACCCAGACTCTGTTCACTTTTAACAGTAGAACCAGTTACCCTTTAGGAGTCCTTCCTCAGTTTCCTGTAAATTTGGGAGAAAAAACTGTCTTTATTGATGTTATGGTAGTCCAGGACCCCTTGGATTTCGATTTACTCCTTGGGAGAGATTATGTCTATGCCATGAAAGATATTGTTTCCACTCTTTTTTGTGTGATATATTTCCCTCACGATGGAAGAATTGTGGCTATTGATAAACTTTCATGCATTGGTCCTGACTTGATTACCAACCCAATGAGCTCCCTAAATGGTCCTTATATGCATACGATATCACCCTCACCACAGGTCAATTATGTGGCATTATCTCGCATGCCTTCTGCTGTTGATGAAGATGACTTAGATCCAACAGTTGACATGGTTATCTCTTCGGTAGTGTATTTAGAGCATGATCTCCTTACCCCTGACGCGACCCTTGAAATGTGTTCCTTCCAGAGCATTGTTCTTCCATCTAGTGAAGATCTCTTGGAAGCCATGACCGAGTTTTTTCCCTTGACATGGTTTCATTCTAGAKCATTATCCTCTTGGAAGTCATGATCAAGAATAGGTCATGAGCATAGTTTCTCTTCTCTGTGGAAAGATCGTTAAAAAATGAAACAGAGGCTATGAGCATAATTTCTCTTCTCTGTGGCAAGCTCGTTAAAAAATGAAACAGAAAGATGGGGATTGTACCCGAATCCTTGAGCATAGTTATTTTCCTATTTCAAGATCGTTAAAAAATGATATATTCACCTCTCTCATCAATTCTATTCTTTCGTCAGGTCTCGCATTTGAACCTTCATTTCATCCACCCTTATCCTTTTTCTCCATCTAGTACAAAAGTTGGTGACAACTTCAAAGTCGGTGAATGAATTGAAGCTTGGGGGCATGTCTCCATTCTTTGATTACCATTCTAGAGTTATGCCACTAGCTTTTCAAGATGGGGGAAAAATACCAATCATCCATGGGTATCCCAACCTTTGGAGATTATGTTGGGAATTTACAAGCATACTTTAATTTTTTTTCAATCTTGTGTAAAAATGAAACCAATACCGATCTTAGTCTTTGTTCTTTCTCACGCTCGAAAATACATGAGAATCTAACCGAGTAAACTTTTATCTCTTTTTAGGACTCGCATGGATACACGAAAAAGGAACCCCCTGGAGTCGTCTTTAAGCTCTTTTCAGACTCTCTAAACATGAAAAGATTGCCGAGTGATATTGCTTCCTTTCCCACTCGTTAAAAGGTTTGAAAGGGCATCTTTCAAGTGATAATTTATCTCTTTTTTGGCCTCATGAGACTAAAATTACGGAAAAGGACAAAAATGGAGTCATCTTTAAGTTCTTTTCAGACTCTATAAACATGAAAAATCACTGAGTTTACCTTCTCTGGACTCGTTAAAAAATATACATTGAAGGGCCCATATTGGGCTGAACCTTTACTTCTTCCAGTTCATTAAACAAAGAAAGAGGGACTCACTGAAGGTGAGTTATATAGAGCATGTGTTATCCTCCTCAATCGCGTTAAAATAAAAAGAGGTACTCGTCTATCTGGATGGGGGGAAAATTTGAAGGAAGCAAGCCACGCAGTTTTTGAAAACATCACAAGCCAATCTTACGGTCGCCCTTGAACAAGACAATTTGTCTTTGCATACATTTTAATCCACTGAACCTCTGCACTGAACCAATCCTTTAAGTTTCTTTACTCCTTTGGGTCACCCGATGAAAGTCACAGTATCCACTGCATTATCATGTTTTGGTCCATGTCATGTTTCTGTTGTTGTGCCTCAATGATCAAGGGAAGTATCTTCCTCGAGAGTCAACCATCACAAATTTTCCGTTTCAATACCCATGTCAGTCCATGTTCATTTGATCCACCAATTTACATCTCTGTGTCAATTTCTTGTCGTTGATGGGGGATACATCAAGGCCCTCCTTTGAAAAGTCTGTTCCTGTCAACTTCAACACATTATCCGGGAATTAGACTTAGAAACCAATTAGTACCTTGGGACCTGCATGCCTCAATGGTAGGCCTCCTCGCTTCTGACACTGGGCTTACATATTTAACCTCTGATCGGATGATTCCACAGATGTTCGACTTCATCTCATCTATTCACATTCACTGGAATGTACTAGGGTAGATTGGGAATCATTGACATCAATGGTGATTTCCCTCGCACTTGTTAACGGTTTACCTCATTGACCGGTAATCAAGTGGTTTCTTCCATGTTCGACCTCATGACATCTAGTCACATGGTTAGATTCATACTACATTAGGATTGGTAAGAAGACCCTCGGTTGAGTAATCACTCTGATATGTATCTTTCCCAAGTTGCGACGAAGTTTCTCTTGAATGTTGACACATATACTGTCACATAGATCCACTTTGTATTGGTCTGTGGCTATGTCTTGTCGTCTCATAGATCCACTGTGTATTTTTTGTGGCTACGATCAGTTCATGTCATGGGAGTATAGATCCACATTGTATATTTGGTGGCTATACCTTTTTGTTAATACAATTATGGATCCGCAGTGTATCTTATGGCCATACCTTGCAAGTCTTTATCACCCAAGAATACATATGCATGCCTTGGGTTTGAAACATATCATAATATTTGTTTCATGGTTGTGTGCARCTTCTRCCTGGTTCTCCATACCCTTGCTCGAAAAATTCTACAAAGTACTTCAGTCATCAGTTTTCGTCTTCTCACTTCRCACTTTGGGGGGCAATCTGTTACACATCAAAATTACTCACTTTAATGATGACCTATTGTCATCATTACAAGTGTCGCAAGTGTCTCATTTTGGCCTCAAGTGTCACAAGTGTCACAAAAATCATATTGTCATCTTGCCTATGTTGTGTCTCRAATGACATCACAAGGAACACTTGAACACACCCACAGAGACTGGTTAAAGAAGGAGAAATCATTTGACAAAGAGTACAAAGCCTTTTCCTTGAGAAAAACCATTTAAAAATGATTTTTGAAGGGAAACACTCCCCTACCCACTAGCAGGGAGTGCTAGCGCTCCTTGCCCTCCTTTGGGGGAGCGTTGTAGCGTTTTGTGCACCATTCTAGGGGAGCATTGGGTTTTTTTGAAGAAATCTTGGGTAGAGCTCCCCTACCCACTAGCAGGGAGTGCTAGCGCTACTTCCTCTCCTTTGGGGGAGGGTTGTATCACTCTGTGCACCATTCTGGGGGAGTGTTATGTTGTTGATAAAATCAGGGGAAGATTCCCCTTATCTCTGAAATCAGTTGGATTCGAATATGAGGTCAAGGATGGATGTTAGGGAGGATCCAAAACTGATGGAGAAAGATCCTCAATCTATCCCAAGAATATCTAAGGTGGTTAGGCCTCTCCAAGCTTATATAAGGAGGCCTTCTCATGGTGAAGGGGATGGAGAAATTGAGAAATACCTAACTTATGATCTCATAAGGAAGGGAGAGACATTGAAGGCATCAAACTTATGATCTCATGAGGGAGATAATCAGTGAAGCATACTCATTTTGTTTGTGGATCATTTGAGCAAGCAGCTGCACAAGGAGAGATGGAAGAGGCTGCTACAGCTTCATCAATGGTCTGTAAGTATCTCTTTTGAGTTCTCATTAATACATGTRCTTGGCGTGTTTCCTTCAAGATTGTGTATACCTACATGAACTTGTTTTTGATGGATGGATCTAGTTTCAAGCTAATCATGGTAGAATATGAAGCATGATTTGTCTTTGATTGGATTGYAGGACTTGTTGAAGAGCTTGGAGATCAGAGATCAACTTGGATTGGGCAAGGACAAACATCGTAAAAAGGTACATCTTCTTCCTCTTCTCTATAGATTAGCTTAGCTAGGTTTAAAGGGATGTCAGTGATAAAAGTTAGCACCTTTCTGTCTTGTTCTTAGAAGTCTAGGATCCAAGAGGGAATTCACCTATCCACAAGGGGGATTTTCCTGTAACAATATGCTTAACAAAGAATAACAGATATACAATAAAATTGGTTTCTATTCAATAAGGAAACAAGCTAAAACTATAAAATGTAGCAGAAAACAAGCTTTCTAGAATGATGGCGACTTATCTCTAAGAAGAGATGTGACGGTTGCGCTCATTCTCTATAAGATGATTACAATGAGGCTCTCAAGTTCATTTTACAATAAAAAAGAATTTAAAAAACCCTATACATCCAAAAACCTAACCCTAGGAGATGTAGCACCAAAAGTCACATGGGCCCCATTTGGGTTAGTTAGTACATCAACTTCTCGGGGTCGTAACTTTTGCATACGATCTCTGTTTTAGGCACACGATAGCCCGTTGGAAAGGTATATCCAAGGACTACATATGTTTCCTATGGATATCCTTACACATTTGGACTATGGAAAGCCCTAAAAACGTTGTTTAGGGCCTCAAAATGATCCCGAAAGTCAAGGACCTGAAAACTAGGAAAAAATTGTCGAACTTGAAAACTTTCAAAATGAGTCAGTTGAAATAGGTGGGAGGCCACTGACATCCATATAAATCATTCCTCCCCCCTTAGGAATAAATTGTATCCATTTTGTTGAGTTCCCCCATTAGATGGGGAAATTTCTATTGAATTTGGCCCCAAGTGAGCCACTTGCCTTGGTGCAGGAGCTGCCCTGCTTTGACAACTCGATAAAGTTGGATCTTTTGCTGGCGAGTGCCCTTGACCTGTCTGTCCACAATATGATCACTAGATTCATATTGTATGCATTCGAGTTTGAGATTTTTCAGTGTCATTTGTTCTTCTATCTCTGAGGTGTCCAATAATGGTGGGAAGTAAGGTCGAAGGAGATCCACGTTGAACACTGGGTGCATGCCAAGGAAAGGAGGAATGTTGAGCTGAAAAGCATTATCACCCACATCCTTGGTGATGGTGTATGACCCACAACACAGTGGGCGAAGCTTATGATGGGGTCTGGTAAGGTGTTCTTTCTGCAAATGTAACCAAAATTTGTCTCCCACCTGAAACTTATGTGGCATCCGATGTTGATCATGGCATTGCTTTCACTTGTCATTGGACTTCTGTAGGATACATTGAACCTATTGGCGGATGTGCTAGATCTACTCAATGAACTGAGTGGATTTTTCAACTTCAGTTGGAGCAAGATATCAGTTGATCGAGGTGACCGCAAGGGGTAGTGCAACATCTATGGGATCCAATGGTTTGAATCCCAACCCCACCTAAAAGGAGTTGTGGCCAATTGAGCTATGCAGGGCTCGGTTGTAGCTATGTTGGACATAGGAAATATTGTCATCCTATGTGTGAGAGTGCTTGGAATTATACATGCACAGGATATGGACAATCATTCGATTTATGACCTTGGTTTGGACATCTGTCTGGGGGTTGAAGGTTGTGGATTTGTTGAGCTTGGTGTCCAGCAGTGACCAAAGGCTCGAACAGAATGTGCTAAGAAATCGACTGTACCAATCTGAGACAATGGTTTTTGGGATTCCAAAATGTACCTAGACTCATTAAAATAAGAGCTTGGTAGTGGCCTATGATGTGATGCTCTTCTTGCAGGCGGCTAGAATCACCATCTTAGAAAACCGATCAACAACCACAAAAACACAGTCATTTCCCCGCTTGGTGGATGAGAGGACCGACATGTAGTACATGGAGATGGATTCCCATGGCCTATCAAGAGTAGGCATAGGGCTGTACAAGCCTTGTTTCTTAGTGGTCGGTTTGGAAATAGCATAGTAAGTGCAGGACCTGATATACTTGCTGACCTCCTATCGAAGTTTTGACCAGTAGAAATGTTTCTACAATATTGCCACTATCTTTTCGACGTCGAAGTGTCCCTCCACCAGACTATAGTGGGATTCCCATATCATATTCACTCACTTGCTTGATGGAATGCAGATATGGCCCAGATGACACAAGAACCCATCCTGAAGATGGAAATTAGCGACAACTGCATTTGCGCCCAAAATTTGGTAGGTGGTGGCGAAGTCCAAGTCAGTCTCATAGAGTTGGGGCCATCCAGAGCTCTCATGGCCGCAAGAGTCCAACACCGTGGTGAGTTCCACGACTGGTAGTTTTTTGAGGAAATCAATGAGGCAGTTGGTGCTTCTTGTTGAATACTTGATGTTGAGGTGGATTTGCTGCAAGTATGTGGACTACTTGTAGAGATGGCCCAGATGACACAACAACCCATCCTGAAGATGGAAATTAGTGACAACTAAGTTTTCTCCCAACATTTGGTAGGTGTTGGAGAAGTCAAGGTATGTCTCATAGAGGTGGGGCCATCTGGAGGTCTCGTGGCTGCAAGATTCTAGCACTGTGGTGGGTTTCACATTTGGAGGTTGGCTGAGGAAATTAACAACTCAGTTGGTACTTCTTGTTTTATACTTGATGTTGAGGTGGAACTGTTACAAGTATGTGGACCACTTATGATGGTGGTCATTCTGAAATTTTCCTTGTGTCTGCATGAACTACAGTGTCTTATGATCAGTGTGGATGACTGTCTCCTTCCCAACAATGTAATGTCTCCATTGGCGACAGGATTTCACATTGAAGTACATTTATTTTTCGTAAGTAGGTTACTTACGTACATAATCTGATAGTGTCTCACTATGATAGGCCACGGGGTGGACATGTTGAGTGAGAATGACACCCACAACATAGTCTGAATCATCTGTCTTGATCTCAAAGGGATGCTTCAAGTCAGGTAGTGAAAGTACAAGGGATGAGCACAAGAGCTGCTTTAAATCATTGAATGCTTGTTGTTGGGACCGACCCCTCAAAAAAATTTCCTTACCACCACCCCTGGTTACTTGGCTGAGGGCCCATGAAATATGGGAGAATCCCAACAGGAACCTGCAATAGAAATTAGCAAGGTCTAAGAAGCTCTGAAGCTCAGTGAGTGTGGTTGGGGTTGGCCAGTCATGGATGACTTGGATCTTGGATGGATGCACATGTACACCATGTTGATCAATGATGTAGCCTAGGTAATGGACCATGTCCTGTCGAAGGAGCATTTTTCCAAGTTGGAGTATAGCTTGTGTTTCTACAGGGTGTGCAAGACCTGTTGAATATGATGCAATTGTTCTTTCCAAGTCTTGTTGTAAATGAGAATTTCATCCAGATAAACCACTACAAAATTATTGATGAATGGTCATAGGATATTTTCCATCATCCTCATGAAAGTGGCTGGAGAATTTGTCAAGCCAAAGGGCATGACCAACCATTCGAAAAGAACTTCCTTTGAATTGAAGGCAGTCTTCCATACATCTATCTGTTCTATTAGGACCTAGTGGTAGCCATACTTCATATCAATATTACTGAATCATTTGGCCCCCATGAGTTGATCAAGGTGGTCATCGATTCAGGGAATCGGGTACCGATTTCTGACTGTGATTTTATTCGAGGCCCGATAATCAATGTAGAGTAGCCAAGTTCCATCTTTCTTATGTACCATCATGATTGGGATCCCGCAAGGTGATGAGTTGGTATGGATGTTCCCTTTGTGGAGTAGTTCTTGGATCTTCGACTTGATCTCTTCATTCTCTAAAAAAGAGAGGCAATAGACTGGCCCATTGGGAAACGATGCTCTGGGGGTCAGATCGATAGGGTGCTTTACCTGACAGTGCATAGGTACCTTGGTAGGTGAGGAGAATATATCTCAGTATGATTCCACGACCTTATCCACTTGCTTCTGTTGTGTGGAGAGGTTAGTCGCAAATACCCTAGATGTGGCTGCAATATTTCTCTCATTATGAGAGTGAATCACGAAGAAGACAAACTTCCCTATCTAAGAGATGACCTTCCTTCATTGTTTGGCAGAGATCAAGGAAATAGAACTAGGTGGGACTGCCTCCGGTATCCTGTACAATTTCTTGTTCAAAGTAATAATGACACTGCGAGGCATAAACTCATATACAACATGGCATTTCCATAAATATGGTTGGCCCAAAAGAACATTACAAACTTCGATAGGGGAAACATCACACAATACCTCACCTTTTAAGGGATTGATATTGTATGACAAACATTATTATTGGCTGATGTGGATGTCACTTCCTTGGTGGAGCCATTTGACGGTGTAGGGATATGGGTGCAACATTGTCGGCAGGGTGACTCACTTGAAAACCTATGCTAAGATGAGGTTCTTATGGCTACCACTATCAATGATGAAATGTATCAGGGTGCCCTTCACCCACATCTGTGAATGAAAAAGGTGTTCGCCTTCCTCTGGCTCATCTAGTTCACCGGGATGGAGATTGGTGGTAGTAATGGTAGCACTGGGTTTTGCATCAATGATCTTTCTCCCCCTTTCTGGTTCTAACTTAGAGTAGGAACCCACATCTGATTCAAAGGATTTCACCTCAACCACCAATGACTRCCTTGAGTGACAATTAGCAGTGTTATACCAGGGGCTCTTATGGAGGTCACACCACTTCCTGGTATCTTTCTTTGTCTTTCAGGTGTCCTTCTTTGCTTGCAGCCTGGACTGGTTGTCCTGAAGTGATCCATATTTTCTCTGTCCTTTGTTCTGTGGGTTGGGGTTTCCCTTTCCTGGATTTTGCTGTGAGGGGTTCCGAGGCCCAAATTGTCACATTGTTTTTGAGCTTCTGCTCGATTTTGGCAGCATATCTGTAGGCCGCGCCCAAGGATGAGATGTACAGAAACTCCATTTTGGCCTAGATGTATCTATGCATACTTACGCGATACTTGAGCACTAGATGTTGCTCAAAATATTTGATACCTGGCTTGGTGCACAAGGTATGGAAGATATTTGTGAACTCGGGTACTGCTTGGTCTCTTTCCTGCTGCAGTGTGGTCCATTTTGTATATAGGTCATCATAACTTCCAATAGGGTAGTATTGTTCCTTAATAACATCCCTGAAGGACTCATAGGTGACCGAGACTGTAAATAATGAGGGTTCCTCTGTTTCCTTCTGCTCACAGAAATTTTCCCACCAATCTTTGACATGGGGAATGACTTTGAGGAGCCAAAAAAGTAATCTTTTCTCTATTCGAGAAGTTATGGACAAATAAATACCCTTCTAGCAGATTCAACCATTTATCTACAACATATGCATCTATCTGACCTTCAAATATAGGAATATCAAAGTTGAGTTGTACCTTAAAGGGGGCGGTGCCTCCATTTGAGGAAGATGCATCACCTATTGGTAGCCATCGAAGGATTTGTACAAAACTATCCATCATCTCATTCCTTTGTTGCGTGAGAGCTTCCTCGAGCAACATTTTGAAAGGATCTCTTTTCCCGCCATCTTTATTTTCTCCTTCCATGAGAGGTATCTTGGGCGTGCGAGATATTTTTTCCTCAAGAGAAACAAGCTCGAGACCCAATTCTTTATACCCTGACCTCATTGGGGACATGCATAAAGAACGACAAGGATCAGACCGCTCTGATACCACTGATCCAGATTTAATGAGGAGAACAAAATGAATACAAATTATTATCAAAATATGCTTAACAAAGAATAACAGATATACAGTAAAATTGGTTTCTATTCAATAAGAAAATTAGCTGAAATTGTAAAATGCAGTGGAAAACAAGCTTGCTAGAATGGTGGTGGCTTATCTCTGAGAAGAGATGTGACAATTGTGCTCATTTTCCAAAAGACGATTACAATGAGGCTCTCAAGGAATTTTTACAATAAAAATGAATGTCAAAAAACCCTAGACATCCAAAAACCTAACCCTAGGAGATGAAGTGACAAAAGTCATGTGGGCCCCGTTTGGGTAAGTTAGTACATCAACTTCTCAGGATCGTAACATTTGCATACGATCTTCATTTTAGGCGCATGATATCTCGTTGGAAAATTCTATCCGAGGACTACATATATTTCATGTGGCGAGCTTTACACATGTTGATTGCGGTGAGCCCTAAAAATGTTGTTTAGGGCCTCAAAACAGCCCTAGAAGTTAGGGATCCAAAAACTAGGAAAAAAATGGCGAACTGCCAAAATGAGCCAGTTGGAATAGGTGGGAAGCCATCAAAATCCATCTAGATCAGTTTAGGAAGGATCCAAGCATATCGGCTATAGTTAGCAGTGAGGAGGTCTAGGGGGCCCTTAGGACAACCCCTAAATTCTCCTTTCCTTGCTAGTTATAGCCATCTTGTTTCCTTTCTTCTGTCCTTTCTTTTCTAGCTTCCATTTTTTGTGTTTGTATTATTGTCCTAAATGGGAAAATTCACAATTTTTGTCTATTTACCCCTCTAGGAAAACCTTCTTTGTTGGTTGTTTTATACTTGTAAATTTCAATTTTATGTTCTCTTTTATTTTCATTTCTATTATAAAATACACTAAAAAAATCATTGCTAACCTACTAGGAACTTAATCAGTTTCTAATTCTACTTCACCTAAGCAATAGGGAATCACCTGAAGACCTATTTGAGGCAAAAAAGCTACTATGGAAACAAGAAAAAACAATGAAAAACCATGTAAAAATACACCCCCACACTGCTAATTTCATTTTTTTTTTTTTCGTTTACTTAGATATCTAAATCTTTCACACACTTCACTATCAATATAAAATTCATTTTAAAGATAAAATATTTGTTTGCAAGCATTCCTTTGTTCATAAATATTAGTATTTTTTTCCTTTGTAACTATCATTTATTTAGTTTTCATAAGATAATTTTCATTCCACTAACCAAGGAACTGGTTGAATTCTCCTTTGCACATGGTGGCTATGTGACCCACAAATACCTTCAACTCCATTTCTTTGGGCTAAGTAACATAGTCAATTTCATTTTATTTTTTTAATTTCTTAAATTCCACAACACTCGATTCGAAGATTAAAGGCACACAACCCTATGACTGAGTGATGGTAGGGTTTCCCTACCATCATACATACTATGGCTAACATCATGTTTAGTAGGGAGGGTGAACTAACACTAATATTTCTATTTATTTCTCACTTTCAGGTTGCTTCCCCTAAAGGGGTGTACTCACAAAAACCAAATAAAAAACACCAAAAATACACAAAAACTCAAAAACATCTAAAAACAAAAGGCAAGGCTCCACCCAATGAAACAAAACTATATATATATATATATATATATATATATATATAGATTTAAATTTTGTTGACCAAGTGATCCAATTGGATACTCATGGCCACCCACTTGTTCCACTTATTTAGAATGGTTCCACATCTTGACATTTTTTCCATAGTTTTTCGGGTCCCAAACTTTCGAGGGAATTTTGAGGCCCTAAACAAAATGTTTTGGCCAATCAAGGGCCAGGGGTTGCCATGACATTCCCTAGCCTCCCAAAAGTTATATTTCTAATTAGTTCTTTCCAATGAGCTATCGTGTGCCTAAAACATAGTTCGTATGCAAAAGTTGTGCCCCCTAGGGAGTTGGCATGTCAACTAGCCCCCTCAAGGCCCATAAATCCTTTTGGTGCTTCATCTTGTATGGTTAGGTTTTTGGATGTTTAGAGTTTTTTCCTCTTTGTATTTATGCTTATGATAAAAGTCCCTTTTCAACCTCTTTATAATCAACTTCTTGTGAATGAGCGTAGCTGACACATCTCTCTTCAGGGATACACTACCACCATTCTATCTATTTTGTGTGATTTGCATTTTATAGTATTTTTATTCCATTCATTAATAGAATATGAGCTTAACTATATAACTTTATTTCTTGCAATATCTCTATGTGTTTCCTTGTTATATTTCTGACTCATTTAATTCTACACATAGTCTAAATCAGTGGCTTCAAAGCAATCTGCTCCTAGTTATTTCTCAGTGCATGTCCCCAACAAAGTAAGGGTATAGAGAGTTGGGTCTCAAACTAGTTTTACTTGGGGACGACCACTCTCACCAGCCCAAGTGACCTTTCATGGCGAAAGAAAAGAGTGATGACAGAGAAAGAGATCAATTCAAGATGTTGCTAAAGGAATCCCTCAAGTGACATAGGAACGAGTTGATGGACAACTTTGCTTAGATACTTCGACGATTACCAACAACATCCAATTTATATTTTTCAAGCAACCATTTCATAGGTGCAACACCCCTCAAGGTACAAGTTAACTTTGATATTCCTTTTTTTGAAGGCCAGATAGATGCCAACACTTTGGAAAAATAGTTGAGTATGATAGAGGGTTATTTATCTGTCTAAATTTTTCCAATAGTAAAAATATCACCTTCTTGCTCCTTAAATCCCTTCCCCATGTTAGAGATTGGTGGGAAACTTACTGTGAGCAACTTGTCGGGGATGTGTCTACAATTTTTTGGCTAGAAACCACTTGGGAGGCTTTTGTTGATGCCCTCAAGGAGAAATACTACCATGTTGGAAACTATGATGACCAGTACATGAGATGGAAAAATATACATCAAGAGAGAGACCACATGGTGTTAGAGTACACCAACATACTCCATACCTTGCACACAAATATGGGTATTAAATACTCCAAACGAATCCTAGTTCTGAAGTACTACAGTGGCCTACATAGGTACATCCAAATATATATGGAGTTCCTAGACATCTCCTCATTGGGAAAATMTTACTGATATGCTATCAAGATCGAGCAAAAGTTCAAGAAAAAGAATAGGTAGGATTTTAGTTTAGCAAACCCATCACAGTAGAAGAAAATTAAAGGTGGACCTAACTCCTAGAACAAAGGAGAGAGAAAGGATTTCTAGTCCAAGRACAACCAGTTCAAGCCATAGGAAAATAAGGGTAACGGGAAGTCGAAGAAGGACATTGGAAAGTGGTGCAAGTTCCACAAAATCCCTTGGAAAAACAGTAATGAATGTCACTCCAAACAGTCATTGTTGGTTGAAATGAAAACCTCATATTCAAATGTCGACTTATAAATTTTAACATTGTACAATTATTTACTGCAAACAAATTCTTATTAAAAACAGAAATGATACAATGGCACACACACACATTACACATATATTTTACACTGGAAAACCAAACCAGGAAAACCTACAACATGTTTAGAGCCGCACTTCTATATATATATATATATATATATATATATATATATATGATCCTGCAACATCCAAAACCCCTAATCCATTTACCTGGATTAGTCAACAACCCTAATTCCTGAACCAAAATTAGAAAACCATGTATTGAAGAACCGCTAAAAAAAAACACAAAAACCAAAAAATAAATAAATTTCGAGGGTGCTTCCCCCGAATCCCCTATGACCCACCCATGCGTGCTCTTAGTACAATGCAGACACTAGGTATAGTCATGCAAAGAATATAACACATACCCAACATGGATCAAAATGTGATTCGAAACTAGATAGGGGAAAACAAATCATTGATGTGGAACCTAGTGTCACCATTGCTACCACAAAGGTCCAGCTAGAGAATCTTGAAGAAGAGGAGTGCCTCTTCCACTCACAAATGTGGATGAAGGGGACCCGATTCCATTTAATTGTTGACAACAATAGCTATAAGAACCTAATCTCAACAAAATTTGTCAAGAGGTTGAACCTAACAATGACGCCACACCCTGATCCATACACCATCAGATGGCTCAGCCAGGGATGAGACATCCATGTCATCCATAAATGTTTCCTACACTATGACATCAAGCCCTTCAAAGATGAGGTATTGTGTGATGTTTCCCCACTTGAAGTTTGTGATTTTATTTAAGGATAACCATATATGTGGAATCCTCATGTTGTTAATGAATCTAGGCCCCATAGTGTCATTATTACTTTGGGAGATCAACTATACAGGGTACCAGAGGTATTCCCAGCTATTGTGGTCTCTTTGATCTCCAAGAATATGTGTGTAAAGGTGATCTCTTAGACCATGATATTTTTCCTCTTTATTGTATAGTTGGAATGTGAACAAAAGATCACTGCAACTGCCAAAACCTCACTGCAACTGTCAAAACCTATGCACGAAGTCTATCTACACTATAGAAGTAGGTGGACAATATAGTAGATGAACACAAAGACATGATTTATTGACCTATTGTGGTGCATATGCATTGTTAGGTAAAGTGCTCAATTAATTTGACACTCAATTATCCCCTGCATGACGACCCTGTATATAGGAGCTATATTCCAGAGAATGAATAAATCAAACGCCAGATCTGAGAGAAAATTATGAAGGGCCACATTCAACCAAGATCCTCACCTTGTAGGAGCCCAATTTTTCTAGTATAGAAGAAGGACATGACATGTTGACTTTGTATTGATTATAGATCCCTGAAAAAGATCACAATCAAGAACCAGTATCCAATCCCCCAGATTGATGATCTTCTAGACTAGCTCAAGGGAGCCAAATTTTTCAGTAATATTAATCTGAATTCAGGCTACCACCAGGTGCTAATTGATAAAAAAGGTGTATGGAAGATAATATTCAAGTCTAAAGAAGTTCTCTTAGAGTGGTTGGTCATGCCTTTTGGATTGAATAATGCCCCGACCACATTCATGCAAATGATGGATGATATATTACATCCATTCAAAAAATCCTTTGTGGGTCGTATATCTAGATGAAATCCTCATTTTTAGCTAAACGTAGGAGGAGAATTTGAAGTACATTCAGTAGGTCTTGGGAACCCTATGAAAAGAAAGTTATATGCCAATTTGGAGAATTTTTCCTTCAGCGTGCAGAGAATTCAATATTTGGGATACATCATGGATGAGTAGGGTGTACATGTGGATCCAACCAAGATCCAGGTCATTCATGGTTGGTTGGCCCTGAAGACACTAACCGATCTCCATAGCTTATTGGGCCTTGCCAACCTCTATTGTAGGTTTGTGTTGGGGTTTTCTCATATTGTTTGGCCCCTAAGCCAGGTGACCAAGGGTGGAGCCAAGACCAATTTTTTTTGGGCTACATCATAATAGAAAGCATTCAAAGATTTGAAATTCCGCCTCTACTCAACACCATTCCTTATTCTGCCAGACCTATAAAAGTCATTTGATATTGAGACAGATGCTTCAGATTATGCTATTGATGTAGTCTTCACTCAAAATGAGCATCTAGTGACCTATCACATCGAGACACTCTCTAACATGGTTTACAGGTATCCCACTTATGAAAAGGAAATGTACTCCATTGTATAGGAATGCCAACATTGGAAGAATTATATTCTGGGAAAGGAAAACATCATCCAAGATAATCACGAGCCTTCGTAATTCATGCAAATAAAAGAAAATTTATAGAACGAATGCCACCAAAAATGGTCTACATAACCACAAAAATTCCACTTGAACATTAAGTACAAGAAAGGAAGCACAAATCGATTTGCAAATTGCCTCAAATAACCTTTGTTTGTGGCACTAACCATGGTTCTTGACTCTTGTAAACAAAAGACATATGGGTGGACCCAATTGTATGACAACGACCCTAAATTTTGTACTACATATCAGGCAGTGGAGACTATAATCATCGTGTTGGAAAAGTATTTATACTTTCCAAAAATCTAAAAAGAAATTAGCAAGTATATCAGATCATGTACAACCTATGCCATTGCTAAACCTTCCATCAAGAAGCAAGGGTTGTACACACCTTTTCGTACCCCATACAAGYCTTGGGAGTCAATCTCCATGGATTGTATGTTAGGTCTACCCTCAACCAAGCATGGTAATGGCTGTGTCTATGTGGTTGTCGACCGATTCTATACGATTTCCATTTAGGCACCTTGGAAGAAGAAGACTATCACAACAAAAACCACTGCTAAGCTCTTCTTTGAGTGTGCTTTGGTTGATTTTGGGCTCCCACTGACCATTATTTCAAATAGAGATAGTAGGCTCCTAGGTAATTTTCAGTCCATCCTATGGTCTATGATGGATACCAAGATGACCAAATTGACTGCCTTCGACCCATGGACTGATGGACAAACAGAGATAGTCAACATGATGATTGTTCATATCCAGAGGATGTACAATTCTAAACATCCACACACATGGGATGAGAGCATTCCATATGTTCAACATAGCTACAACATATCCCTCCACATCTCTATTGACCAAATCCCTTTTCAAGTGTGCTTGGGGTTCTAGCCATTGGCCCCCATTGACGTAGCTCTTCTCATTGCAGCTGCACAGGAAGAGTCATCCCTATAGATTTTAAGCTTGCACAATATTTTACTGCAAACATATTTTCAATCACAGAACATAAAATATACAATGGAAAATACACACATTGCATAGAGATTTTTCCYCTGGAAACCCAAACCGAGAAAACCAACATATTCTATATTCATTCATAGTGATACATTTTTTACAATATAATATACATATAGGATCTAGCGGCATCCAAAACCCTAACACAATCACCTAGATTAGTCAACAAACCTAATTCCTTAACCATAAATAGAAAACCATCGACAAAAAACCATGTGCTGAAAAACCGCTCAACAATGGACACAAAAATCAAGGTGACACCAAAAATGAGGCAAAAATGAAACACATTTCCCAAGGAAAAAAAAATTCTTGGGGACGCTGCCCCCCAACTCCCCAAGGGGGGGGCTGGCGGTCCCCCCTCAAACCCCCTAGTGCCCAACGCAAGGTAGAAGACACTATATCTAGTCTTGCAAAGAGTATAACACATACCCGACATGCTCCCACTTGTTGTTTTATTTGCATACATGGGGTTAGAGGGTTACATTGTCAATAATCCAGGGCATCAATGCCCATGGATCCTCTACACCAAGATAAATTCTCAGTGCTCACAGGTTTTGTTAATCAATCTACAACAATTCTCAAAGTCTCCACCTTCATCAACAACACTTTCTTTTCTTGAACCATGTCTCTCACAAAGTGATATTGAATATCAATATGCTTTGTCTTTGAATGATAACTCAGGTTCTTCACCAGAAAAATTGAACTCTGACTATCACAAACTATCCTTACATCTTGTTGTACCAACCCAATACCTGAACGCAATCTTTGTAACCATACTTCTTCCTTACTTGCATGAGTGGCTGCCATGTATTCAACTTTTGTTGTTGAAAGTGCCACTACAACATGTCTTTTTCTCATCCAACTGATTGATCCTACAAACAAGTTAAACGCATACCCCCTTGTAGATATCCTACCATCCAGATCTCCAGCCCAGTTTGCATCCACAAAGCCATGTATGTCAACACTCTATCCAATCCTGGTCTTCTTTGGTAGCATAATCCATAGCTAGCGGTGCCACATAAATCCATGAAAACCCTTTTTATTGTTGTCCAATTCTCCTTGGTTTTGACATATACCTGCTCAAAACTCCCACTGCATGTGAAATGTCCAATCTAGTACAGACCATTGCATACATCAAACTTCCAACTACACTCACATATGGAACACGAGACATGTCCTCCTCCTCTTCCTATTTCTTGGGACACTGATCCACATATAACTTTACACCAAAAGGAATAGGGACCTTGACCGTTTTACATTCCTTCATATTAAACCTCTACAATATTGTCTCGACACATTTTCTCTGATTTAACCAGAGTTTCATCTTTTTCCAATATCGTTTAATTTCCATGCCCAAAATGAAATTTGAAGCACCGAGATCCTTCATGTCAAATTTAGAGGACAATTGATTTTCACATCCAGTATAATCTCCTTGTTGTTTTATATCAACAACATGTCATCCACATACAAGACCAAATAAATCAAATGATCACCAATTAATTTAAAATACACGCAATGATCCTCTTTGCTTCTTGTGAAGCCAAGTCCCAACATATAAGTATCAAATTTTTGATACCACATCCTTGGTGATTGTTTTAAACCATACAGGGGCTTTTTTAGCTTGCATACCAACTCCTTCTTTCCCTTCACAACAAATCCTTTTGGATTCTTCATATAGATTTCTTCTTAAATATCCCCATGTAGGAATGTTTTCTTCACATCCATATGTTCTACTTCAAAATCAAATGCAAAAAAAACGTATAACAAAAATATTATAGAAGTTAACTTGGCAACAGGAGAAAACATCTCACCAAAATTGACTCCCTCAACATGGGAATAACCCTTTCCTACTAATCGAGCTTTGTATTTCTCCACTTTTCCTTCTACATTCATCTTCTTTTTAAATAACCATTTGCTTCCAATGATATTTCTTCTAGTTGACATCTCCACTAGATCCCGAGCCTCATTCTTATCCAAGGCTCCCATTTCTTCATCCATGGCCTTTTTCCAGAGCTTTCCATCCTATGAATCCACTGCCTCCCTGGAAGTTCTAGGATCATCATCAGTAATAGACAAAGAAAAATTTGAATGGAAATTAGATGGAGTATACCTTTCTGGTAGACTTATTTCTCGAACTGATCTCCTAAATATTGGAGTATGAGAATCTTCTTCTTCTTATTCCTGCTCTTCTATAGAGTCTAATTTGTCATCCTTTAAATCAAACTTGATTTTATCTGGTTCCTCCTTACTTAGTAGGAATTCCTATTTAATAACATCCTTCATTTATCTAAATACCACATCTCTACTATAAACAACCTTGTTAGTTTATGGGTTCCAAAGCTTATAACCTTTGAGACCATCTTTATACCCAATAAAGATACACTTTTTTCATCCTTTTTATCTAGCTTTCTCTTGTTTTCCTTTGAAACATGAACATATGCCTCACATACAAATACCTTGAGATGTGTGAGAGAATGTTTCTTACCATTCCATACCTCTTGTGGAGTTTTTTCATCCAATGCTGATGAGGGTGATCTATTGACCAAGTAACATGAAATACCCACTGCCTCTACCCAAAATTCTTTTCCAAACTTGACATCACTGAGAATGCACCTTGTTTTTTCCATCAACATCTTGTTCATCCTTTCTACAACTCCATTATACTGAGGTGTATATGGAGTAGTCTTCTACCTTTCTGTACCACTTCTTACATAATTATTCAAATTCATTCCCGAATTACTCTACACCATTATTTGTCTTGGGCACCTTAATTCTTTTCTCTGTTTGATTTTCAACAAGAGCCTTAAAATATTTAAGTCTATCAAAGATTTCATATTTATTACTAAGGAAATATATCCAAGTATTCCTCGAGAATTCATCTATAAATGAGACAAAGTACACAGATTTTCCCAATGATGGATCTAACACATGTCCAAACACATCACTGTGAACTAGCTGTAAAAACCCTTCTACCCTTATTGCACCAGAGGGGAATATTACCCGATTCTGTTTCCCATATACACAATGTTCACATAAATCAAAATCCAGAGAGAAATTAGACATACCTTCAACCATACCTTTACTATGTAGTAGTCAAATACCCTTCTCTCTGATATGCCCCAGCCTTTGATGCCACAACATAACCTTTTCTCCAGAGACTGTAGGATTTMTTTATTCTTCAACTCCAATATAAGGAACAATGGAACTATTACAMCCATCAATAATAGTAATTACTTGTAGCTTATATAGAGTTCCAAACCTAACTCCCTTCAAMAATACCATTTCTCCTCGAACCATCCTGTAGGTTTCCTTTTCAAATATTGTTTTTACCCCTGCATCGTCCATTTTGCTTACAAAAATCAAATTTATGGCCAAACCTAGGATGTGAAAAACACCAAGTAGTGTTCTAATCCTTCCATCTATGAGCCTCAAATTGAATTTTATTCATCGTATGACTCTGTTTTTCGAGTCATCACATAAGAAAACATTACCTCCATCATACCTTTCATATTCACATAACCACTCCATGTGGGGAGTCATGTGAAATGATGCACCTAAGTCAGCCAACCATGCCTCATGATCTACATGTGTGTTTGAAGAATCCAAGTACACATCCCCTCCTTCCTTAGAGGTATTTTATTCTGTATAAGGAGCTTCTTCATGTCCCTTCATTTTCTCAATTTTGGATCTACACTACTTCTTGCAGTGCCCTTCTTTTCCACATCTCTAGCATACATTTAAAAACTTTCCAGGAGATTTAGATCTACCCTTAGATTTTGATCTCCCACTTGAGGACTTAGATCTATTTATTTCCTAGGAGTGTCCTATTGCAAATAATGCATTTGTGCTATGTCCTTCCATGTTCTTCTATTTCATCTCCTCCGACAACAAGGATGAGACCACTTCATCCAACTTCAAGACAGTTGTATTACTACCTATGGCCACAACCAAACTATACCATGAGTCTAGCATAGATGATTTTAGGGGATAAATTTCACAAATGGGCTAATTGTCCATGGTTTTCTCAAAACAATATTCACTAATTTCCATTTTTTCTAAAAACAATTCACCCAAATTTCATAGAATGAAATTATTTTACCTTAAAAATCGCAAATTGTTTATGGAAACCATATAAAATCCTTAGAAAATTGAATATTTTTACAAAAGCATCACCAAACATTTTACATTTTGCATATTCAGGACTAGTAATATTAGCCCATGTTTATACATTTTAATATAAATTTCCATCCTTAAAATCATCCCTGGAGTCTGGTAAAGAACACAATAAATGATACACTTATCTTCATCTGAAATTTTAATCTATACATATATTAACTGACTTAACACAGTATTGAAGGTGTTCAAATGCTCTGCCACCGAGTCTCCATATCTCATCCTCAGGTTATATAGCTTCTTTCTCAAGAAAACTTTAATTACTAGGGAATTCGACTGATACAACTTCCCCAACTTATCCCATAAATATTTGTTTGTAGCTTCCTCTGACACATTTAGTAATACTGAATTTGAGAGACACAGACAGATTTTTCTCTTCGCCTTCTGATCCAACTTTTTCTAGCCATATGTTGAAGTTCATGTAGGTGTGTAACACACCCAAACCCTAAGTAAATTTTTAAGGGACGGGGTATAAATTTTTCCTCAGTTCCACAACTTCTTGAATCCCTCAGATAAGAGCACCATTTCCTTCTGTTCTTCGAGATCTTTCTAATGACCATAAACTCGTCCAAAACTGGGTTCTAGTTCGCGAATTATGGCCTTTCAAAGTTTTTGGAGTGTCATTGTCCAATGGACACCACCTTCGACACCTGGCTTCGCTTTCCTCATACCATCCAACATGGCACTGTCACGGTCCCAATCGTCATCCTTTGGAAATGACGTGACCATGCAAGATGGGTTTATTGGGGAAAGTCTATGTCGATTTGTCGTGGGTTTATTCACTTCCCCAACCTTGATGCTTCTTGTTTTTCCCTTTTTCCTTAACATGCGACCAGCATTGGATCATATTCCTCCTAACTTCAGCCTTTCCATGCTCTTTTTTACAACACTAAACCTTCCCATAGACTTGAAGTCCCGAAGCCTCTCTCTACTTCAAAATCTATGGTGGAGTTATGTCCACCTTTGAATCTAACGGTTAAGATTTACCTTCACTTAACACATCACTTGGACTTGAATAGAGAGGTGGGGTCCCACACCTAATTCATGTCCAATTCCATTATAACACGTGGATCTATACAGACATGCCACATCACCAGGATGCATGCGAGCCCGTCCTATCAGATCTTGACACTACAACTTGTTGGATGTCGAGCTTGATTATCTTCCCGATTTAGAGGTCTTTGTTTTCAACCTTGTTTATACCCCATGAAAACTTTACACCTTAGAATAATGTACACTCCTCCAAGTGGGGGAGTGCACAGGGGGTTTATCCCCTCTACGGGGTCCATCCCCCCGGCTAAGGGGTCTAGGGGAAAGTGGTCTCTTGAAGGAAAAATTGCCTTGTAAATGTATATTGTAATTTCATTGTAAATATAGACTATTCATTATAAGGTCACAGATCTGACGGTAGAAGTTATGTTAGGGTTTTTTTCCCTAGAAGGAAACCCTCTTTTATGAGGGAAATGTATTGTGGCTATGTATTAATGTGAATATTGTATTCTGAGATAGGAGACTATGCGAGAAAGAAGAGAAAGTTACAACGGGTTTGTTGTAGGTTGTATCTCTTCATTTGTTGGATAATAATAAATGAAGGACCTGTTAATTTCTCTAGTGGACGTAGCCCACACTAGGTGAACCATGTATATCTATGTCTCTACTATATTTTGTATCTTCTGTGTTATATTTCGACATTTGTTTTATTTTATTGCTCCATGATTCTGTTTTTCTAACAACTAGTATCAAAGAAAAAGGTAACTCGTAGGAAAAGAGGGTTCCTGGTATGAGTGGGAGAAATGGTGGAAGATGGAAAGTTTAGGGTTGAGAAATTTAACAGCCAAAACTACCAGTTATGGAAGATGAAGATGGAAGATTATTTATATCAGAAGGAGCTATTCCTACCATTGGATGGAATAACAAATAATTCTATGGCCATGAAGGATGAAGAATGGGGGGTTCTTGATAGAAAGACACTAGGAATGATACGACTGAGCCTGGTAACGTCGATGGATTTCAATATTTCGAAAGAAAATAAAACAAATGAGTTGATGGATGCATTGGATAAACTGAATGAAAACCCTTGGCATCCAATAAGGTATTTATAATGAAGATATTATTTAATATGAATATGTTAGAAGGTGGGCATGTTGCAGATCATTTAAATGAATTTAATACAGTTACTAATCAACTAAGTTCTGTAAAAGTGGACTTTGATGATGAGGTCAGGACTCTTCTAATCTTGTTCTCATTGCTAGAAAGATGTAATGGCTTGGTCATGGTTGTAAGTAACTATGTCTCTGCTTAAAATAAAATAAAATTTGATGATGTTGTTGGTGTTATCCTTAGTGAGGAAATGCGATGGAAAAGAACAGGTGAGACATCAGGTAATGCATTAAACATGGAGAATAGGGGAAGACAAAAGGTTAGAGGAAAGGGCTTAGGGAACCACAAGAATTCTAGGAAGGGCAGATCCAAATTCATATTTGGAAATATAGAGTGTTGGAATTGTAGGAAGAAAGGACATCTGAAGAAAGACTACATAGCTCCAAAGAAACAAAGAGAGGGACAATAGGAGAAAAATCGGGAAGCAAATGTAACATGTGATGTTTTACAAGATGCCTTGATTCTTTCTATACAAAATATTTTTGAGTCTTGGGTAGTAGACTCAGGGGATTCATTTCATGCCACACCCCATAGGAAACATTTTCTATATTATGTTCAAGGTTATTTTGGACGGGTTCATTTTGGTGATGATGTACCATGCAAAATTGTTGGAATGAGAAAGGTAAAAATAAAGCAAAGAAATGGAAACCAATGGTTGTTGAAAGAGGTAAGACATGTTCCAGATCTAAGGAAAAACATAATTTCAATGGGGAAGCTGGAAAGTGAAGGTTGTATATCCATATTTACAGATAAGGTGTGTAAGGTCACCAAAGGGTCATTGGTGATAACAAAAGGAGAGAAGGCAGGTACATTGTATTTATGTATTGGTAATACAGACTCTTCTATCTCTTTAGATTCTACAAGAGTAGATACAACATTGTGGCATCATAGGATTGGACACATGAGTGAGAAGGGGATGCACATACTTCACAAAATAAATTTTTTGCCAGATATTAAACAAATTGAGTTGGATTGCTGTGAGAATTGTGTTTATGGAAAACATAAGAGAGTCAGATTTCTCAGAGACGAAAAAGAAAAGAAGAGTGAAAGGTTAGAGCTTGTGCTTACAAATGCATTGAGACCATCTCAGTTATCATATCTTGGTGGATCTCATTATTATGTTACTTTTATTGATGATGCAACTAGAAAAACTTGGGTTTATTGCATTTGACAAAAATCTGATGTTTTTGATACTTTTAAGAAATGAAAAGCTTTGATTGAGAATGAGACATGAAAAAGGTTGAAGTTTCTTAGATCACAAAACGGAGGTGAATATTTTAGCAATACGTTTGATGATTATTGTTCATACCATGTGATTCGTAGAGAGAAGACAGTTCTAAGAACACCACAAGAAAATTGTGTGTCAAAAAGGATGAACAATACAATCATGGAGTGTGAAAGGAGTATGAGATTGCATGCTAGTTTTCCCTTACAGGTATGGGAAGATGTTGTATATACTGTTGTTTAATTAATAAATAGAGGACCTTCAATCTCTTTGGATGGTATAATTCTAGAGGAGGCATGGAAAGGTAAAAAGGTAAACTATTCTTTTTTGAAGACTTTCGGTTGTGAATCATTTGTCCATATTGATAAAGAAAATAGAACAAAACTTGAGGCAAAATCCAAGAAGTGTACCTTTATTGGATATGGTGTTAATGATTTTGGTTATCTCTTATGGGATTATGAAAATAAAAAAATCATTAGGAGTAGAGATGTCATATTCAATGAGAAGGTCATGTACAAATATCAGTTGTAGGGAAAAAAATAGGAAAAAGAAAAACTAGAATACAAAGTGCTTGATGAGATCACCGAAAAAGAAATTCCAAAGGTACCGGAAAATCAAAATGTACAAAAATAGGAGCAGAAGGTACCTCAAACTCCTGCAAGTGCTGTTATAATATACACCAGGTTAACTAGACCCCCTAAATGATACTCTCCTTATTCTATTATTTATTGTTGACTAATTATGGTGAACCAAAATGTTATGAAGAGGAAATGCAGGTAGACACTAAAAAGAAATGGGAGCAAGACATGAAAGAGGAAATGGATTCCTTGGTAAATAACTAGACTTGGTACTTGGTTCAGTTTCCTATAGGAAAAAGATCACTGCAGAGTAAATTGGTTTACAAGTTGAAGGAAGAAGATGGAGGAAAAAATCGGTACAAGGCTAGACTTGTTGTAAAGGGGTTTGCACAAAAGAAAGGTATAGTTTTTGATGAAATATTTTCTCCTTTTTTTAAAATGGCTTCAATTAGGACTACTTTAAGTCTTGTGGCAGTAGAGTATTTGCATCTTGAACAGTTAGATGTAAAAATAATTTTTCTCCATGGGGATTTGGAGGAAGAGATTTATATGCAGCAACCACAGAGGTATGAGGTCAAAGGAAAGGAGAATTTGGTATGCAGCTTGAAGAAGAGATTGTATGTCCTAAAGCAAGATCCAAGGCAGTGGTATTTGAAGTTGGACAGGTTTATGACAGAACAAAGTTATAGTAGATGTCATTATGATCACTGTGTTTATTTTAAAATGCTAGAAAATATAATCTATATTATCTTTCTATTGTATGTAGATGACATGCTTGTTGCAGGGTCTAATATGCAGGATATAAATGTGCTCAAGAATAAATTATCTAATTCATTTGCGATGAAGGATTTGTGTGCTGCAAAGACAATCCTTGGTATGAGAGAGGAAAAATCACAAATTGACATTGTCTCAGGGTGAGTACATAGAGAGGGTGTTGGAGAGGTTTAGAATGCATAATGCAAAACTAGTTAGTACACCTTTGGCTAGCCATTTCAAATTAACTAAGGAAATGTGTCCCAAGACATAGGAGGAGATAGAATCTGTGTCCAGGGTCCCTTATCGATCAACAATTGGTAGTTCGATGTATGCGATGGTTTGAACAAGACCATATATTACACATGCAGCGGGAGTTGTGAGCAGGTATATGAACAATCCAAGTAAAGAACATTGGGAGGCAGTAAATTGGATTCTCAGGTATTTTAGAGGTACTTCTACTCATGCATTATGTTTTGGAGGTTCATACATTGTTCTACAGGTTTATGTTGATTTAGATATGGAAGATGATAAGGATAGCAGGAGGAGCACCACATTGTATGTTTTTAATATAGGTGGAACATCAGTAATTTGGATTTCGAAACTGCAAAAGGTTGTTGCAATTTCAACAACAGAGGCAGAGTATGTTGTTGCTACATAGGCTAGTAAAGAGATGATTTGGTTACATAGGTTTGTGGAGGAATTGGGAAAGAAGCACGAGAATAGCAGGTTATATTGTGACAATGAGAGTGCCATTCATATTGCAAATAACTCAACCTTCCATTAAAATAATAAGCATATACAACTCAGGTACAATTTCATATGATTCATCATGGAAGATGGAAATTTGAATTTGGAGAAGATACACACTAGCCAGAATCCTACAGACATATTAATTAAAGGAGTAACCAGGGAGAAACAAAGTTTTTGCTCAGTTTCAGTTGGTCTTCTTTTTACATACCCATTTGTTGCCAATGTTCTTTCTTCCAGTCGGAAACTCCACTAGATACCGAGCCTCATTCTTATCCAAGGCTCCCATTTCTTCATCCATGTCCTTTTTCCAGAGATTTCCATCCTCTGAATCCACTTCCTCCCCGAAAGTTCTAGGATCATCATCAGTAATAGACAAAGAAAAATTTGAATGAAAATTAGATGGAGTATACCTTTTTGGTATCCTTATTTCTTGAACTAATCTCCTAAATATTGGAGTATGAGAATATTCTTATTCTTATTCCCATTCTTATGTAGAGTTTGATTCATCATCCTTTAAATCAAACTCTATTTTCTTTGGTTCTTCTTTACTTGTTAGGACTTCCTATTTAATAACATCCTTCATTTCTCTAAATACCACGTCTCATCTATACACAACCTTCTTATTTTATGGGTTCCAAATCTTATAACCTTTGAGACCATATTTATACCCAATAAAGATACACTTTTTTTCATCCTTCTTATCTAGCTTACTCTTGTTTTCCTTTCGAACATGAACATATGCCTCACATCCAAATACCTTGAGATGTGTGAGAGAAGGTTTCTTACCAGTCCATACCTCTTGTGGAGTTTTGTCATCCAATGCTGATGAGGGTGATCTATTAACCAAGTAACATGCAATACCCACTGCCTCTACCTAGAATTCTTTTCTGAACATGACACCACTGAGCATGCACCTTGCTTTTTCCATCAATGTCCTGTTCATCCTTTCTGCAACTCCATTCTACTGAGGTGTATATGGAGTAGTATTCTAGATTTATATACCACACTTCTTAAATAATTATTAAAATTCATTCCCAAACAACTCTACACAATTATTTGTCCTCGACACCTTAATTCTTTTCTCTTTTTGATTCTCAACAAGAGCCTTAAAATATTTAAACCTATCAAATATTTCATATTTCTTCCTGAGGAAATATATCCAAGTATTTATCGAGAATTCATATATAAATGAGACAGATTACACAGATTTTCTCAAAGATGGATCTGACACATGTCCAAACACATCACTGTGAACTAGTTGTAAAAATCCTTCTGCCCTCGTTGCACCAGAGGGGAATAGTAACCAATTTTTCTTCCCATATACACAATGTTCACATAAATAAAAATCCAAAGAGAAATTAGACATACCTTCAACCATACCTTTACTATGTAGTAGACAAAGACCCTTCTCTCCGATATGCCCCAACCTTTGATGCCACAACATAACCTTTTTTCCAGAGACTGTAGGATTTATTTCTTCTTCAACTCCAATATCAAGAACAATGGAACTATTACACCCATCACTAATAGTAATTACTTGTAGCTTATATAGAGTTCCAAACCGAACTCCCTTCAACAATACCATTTCTCCTCGAACCATCATGTAGGTTTCCTTTTCAAATATTGTTTTTACCCTTGCATCGTCCATTTTTCTTACAAAAATCAAATTTCTGGCCAAACCTGGGATGTGAAAAACACAAAGTAGTGTTCTAATCCTCTCATATATGAGACTCAAATTGAATTTTATTCATCTTATGATTCTATTTTTCGAGTCATCACCTAAGAAAACATTACCTCCATCATACCTTTCATATTCACATAACCACTCCATGTGGGTAGTCATGTGAAAGGATGCACATGAGTCAACCAACCATACCTCATGATATGCATGTGTTCTTGAAGAATCCAAGTACACATTTGCTTCTTCTTCTTTGGATCATTTTCTTCTGTAAAAGGAGCTTCTTCATATCCCTTCTTTTTCTCAATTTTGGATCTACACTACTTCTTGCAGTGCCCTTGTTTTCCACATCTCTAGCATACATTTACAAAATTTCCAGGAGATTTAGATCTACCCTTAGATTTAGATCTCCCACTTGAGGACTTAGATATATTTATTTCCTGGGAGTGTCCTATTGCAAATAATGCATCTGTGTTATGTCCTTCCATGTTCTTCTATCTCATCTCCTCCGACAACAAGGATGAGACCACTTCATCAAACTTCAAGGCAGTTGTATTACTACCTATGGCCACAACTAGAATATACCACGAGTTTGGTAAAGAACACAGTAAAATGATACACTTATCTTCATATTAAATTCTAATCTCAACATATATTAACTAAATTAACACAGTATTGAAGGCGTTCAAATACTATGCCACCGAGTCTCCATATCTCATCCTTAGGTTATATAGTTTCTTTCTCAGGAAAAGTTTATTTACTAGGGGCTTCGACTGATACAAATTCCCCAACTGATCCCATAAATCTTTGTTTGTAGCTTCCTCTGACACATTTAGTAATACTGAATTTGAGAGACACAGACAGATTTTTTACTTCACCTTCTGATCCAAGTTTTTCCAGTCATATGTTGAAGTTCATGTAGGTGTGTAACACACCCGACCCCTAAGTACCTTTTTAAGGGATGGGGTATAAATTTTTCCTTGGTTACACAACTTCTTGAATCCCTCAGATAAGAGCACCATTTCCTTCTGTTCTCTGAGATCTTTCCAATGACTATAAACTCGTCCAAAACTGAGTTCTAGTTCGAGAGTTATGGCCTTTGAAAGTTTTTGGGGTGTCATTGGCCAATGGCCACCACCTTCGCCACATGGATTCTCTTTCCTTGTACCATCCAACATGGCATTTTCATGGCCCCAATTGTCATACTTAGGAAATGACGTGACCATGGAAGATGGGTTTACAAGGGAAAGTCTCTGTCGATTTGTCGCAGGCTTATTCACTTCCCCAACCTCGATGCTTCTTGTTTTCCCCATTTTTCTTACCATGCGACCAACATTGGATCCTATTCCTCCAAAATTTATCCTTTCCACTTTCTTTTGTACAACACTAAATCTTCCCGTAGACCTGAAGTCCCAAAGACTCTCTCTACTCTAGAATCTATGTTGGAGTTATGTCCACCTTTGAATCTAACGATTAAGATTTACCTGCACTTAACACATCGCTTGGAATTGATTATAGAGGTGGGGTACCACACCTAATTCATGTCCAATATGATGATAAAACATGGATCTATACATACATGCCACATCACCAGGATGCACGTGGGACCATCCTATCAGAGCTTGACACCACAACCTATTGGTTGTCGAGCGTGATTATCTTCCTGGTTCAGAGGTCTTTGTTTTCAGTCGTGTTTATACCCCATGAAGAATTTACACCTCGGAAGAATGTACACTCCTCCAAGCAAGGGAGTGTAGAGGGGGTATATCCTCTACGGGGTCCATCCCCCCGGATGAGGGGTCTAGGGGAAAGTGGTCCCTCGAAGGAAAAATTGCCTTGTAAATGTATATTGTAATTTCATTGTAAATCTGGACTATTCATTATAAGGTCACAGATTTGACGGTAGAAGTTATGTTAGGGTTTTTTCCCCTAGAAGGAAACCCTCTTTTATGAGGGAAATTTATTGTGGCTATGTATCAGTGCGAATATTGTATTCTGAGATAGGAGACTGTGAGAGAAAGAAGAGGAAGTTACAACGGTTTTGTTGTAGGTTGTATCCCTTCATTTGTTGGATAATAATAATAAAGGAAGGACTTGCCAATTTATCTGGTGGACATAACCCACACTAGGTGAACCACGTATATCTGTTTCTCTACCGTATTGTGTATTTTCTGTGTTTTATTTCGACATTTGTTTTATTTTATTGCTCCATGATTCTATTTTTCTAACAACTGGTATGAGAGAAAAAGGTAACTCGTAGGAAAAGAGGGTTCCTGGTACGAGTGGGAGAAATGGTGGAAGATGGAAAGTTAAGGGTTGAGAAATTTAATGACCTACCAGTTATGGAAGATGCAGATGGAAGATTATTTATATCAGAAGGATCTATTCCTACCATTGGGTGGAATAGAAAATAAGTCGATGACCATGAAGGAAAAATAATGGGAGGTTCTTGCTAGAAAGACACTAGGAACGATATGACTGATCTTGGCAATGTCGGTGGCTTTCAATATTTCAAAAGAAAATAAAACAAATGAGTTGATGGATGCATTGGCTAAACTGTATCAAAAACCTTTGGCATCCAATAAGGTATTTCTAATGAAGATATTATTTAATATGAATATGTTAGAAGGTGGTCATGTTGTAGATCATTTAAATCAATTTAATACGGTTACTAATAAACTAATTTCTGTAAAAGTGGACTTTGATGATGAGGTTAGGGCTCTTCTAATCTTGTGCTCATTGCCAGAAAGTTGGAATGGCTTGGTCATGGTTGTAAGTAACTATGTCTCTAGTTAAAACACTTTAAAATTTGATGATGTTTTTGGTGTTATCCTTAGTGAGGAAATGCGGTGGAAAATCACAGGTGAGACATCAGGTAATGCGTTAAACATGGAGAACACGGGAAGAAAAAATGATAGAGGAAAGGGCTCAGGGAACCACAATAATTATAGGAAGGGCAGATCCAAATCCATATTTGAAAAGATAGAGTGTTGGAATTGTGGGAAGAAAGGACATCTGAAGAAAGACTACATAACTCCAAAGAAACAAAGAGATGGACAACAGGAGAAAAATCGGGAAGAAAATGTAACATGTGATGTGTTACAAGATGCTTTGATTCTTTCTATACATAATATTTCTTAGTCTTGGTTAGTAGATTCAGGGGCTTCATTTCATGCCACACCCCATAGGAAACATTTTCTATATTATGTTCAAGGTTATTTTGGACAGGTTCATTTGGGTGATGATGCACCATGCCAAATTGTTGGAATGGGAAAGGTAAAAATAAAGAAAAGAAATGGAAACCAATGGTTGTTGAAAGAGGTAAGACATGTTCCAGATCTAAGGAAAAATATAATTTCAACAGGGAAGTTGGAAAGTGAAGGTTGTATATCCATATTTACAGATACAATGTGGAAGGTCACCAAAGGATCATTGGTGATATAAAAAGGAGAGAAGGTAGGTACATTGTATTTATGTATTGGTAATATTGACTCTTCTATATCTTTAGCTTCTACAGGAGTGGATACAACATTGAAGAATCATAGGATTGGACACATGAGTGAGAAGGGGATGCAGATACTTCACAAAAGAAATTTGTTGCCAGATCTTAAACAAATTGAGTTGGATTTCTGTGAGCATTGTGTTGATGGAAAACATATGAGAGTCAGATTTCTCAGAGTCAAAAAAGAAAAGAAGAGTGAAAGGTTAGAGATTGTGATAAAAATGTATGGGTACCAACTCAGGTATCATCTCTTGGTGGATCTCGTTATTATGTTACTTTTATTGATGATGCAACTAGAAAACTTGGGTTTATTGAATTCGACAAAAATTTGATTATTTTGATACTTTTAAGAAATGGAAGGCTTTGATTGAGAATGAGACAGGAAAAAGGTTGAGTGTCTTAGATCAGACAATGGAGGTGAATATTGTAGCAATAAGTTTTATGAATATTGTTCATACCATTTGATTCGTAGAGAGAAGTCAGTTCCAAGAACACCACAAGAAAACAACGTGTCAAAAAAGATGAACAAGACAATCATGGAGCGTGCAAGGAGTATGAGATTGCATGCTGGTTTTCCCTTATAGGTATGGACAGATGTTGTAGATATTGTTGTTTACTTAATAAATATAGGACCTTCAAGCTCTTTGGATGGTATAATTCTATAGGATGCATGGACAGGTAAAAAGGTAAACTATTCTTTTTTGAAGACTTTCAGTTGTGAATCACTTGTCCATATTGATAAAGAAAATAGAACAAAGCTTGAGGCAAAATCCAAGAAGTATACGTTTATTGGACATGGTGTTAATGATTTTGGTTATCTCTTATGGGATTATGAAAATAAAAAAATCATTAGGAGTAGAGATGTCATATTCAATGAGAAGGTAATGTACAAATATCAGTTGCAGGGAAAGAAACAGGAAAAATAAAAACCAAAATACAGAGTGCTTGATGAGATAACTGAAAAAGAAATTCCAAAGGTACCCGAAAATCAAAATGTACAACAACAGGAGCAACAGGTAACTCAAACTCCTACAAGTGTTGTTAGAAGATATACCAGGTTAAGTAGACCCCTTGAATGATGCTCTCCTTCATTGTATTATTTATTGTTGACTAATTTGGTGAACCAGAATGTTATGAAGAGGCAATGCAGGTAGACACTAAAACGAAATGGGAGAAAGGAATGAAAGAGGAAATGGATTCCTTGGTAAATAACCAGACTTGGTACTTGGTTCAGTTGCCTACAGGAAAAAGAGCATTTTAGAATAAATGGGTTACAAGTTGAAGGAAGAAGATGGAGGGAAAAAGAGGTACAAGGCTAGACTTGTTGTAAAGGGGTTTTCACAAAAGAAAGGTATAGTTTTTAATAAAATATTTTCTCTTGTTGTTAAAATGACTTCAATTAGGGCTATTTTAAGTATTGTGGTAGTAGAAGATTTTCATATTGAACAATTGTATGTAAAAACAACTTTTCTCCATTGGGATTTGGAGGAAGAGATTTATATGCAACAGTCACAGGGGTATGAGGTCAAAGGAAAGGAGAATTTGGTATGCAGGTTGAAGAAGAGCTTGTATGGCCTAAATCAAGATCCAAGGCAGTGGTATTTGAAGTTTAACAAGTTTATGACAGAACAAGGTTATAGTCGATGTCATTATGATCACTGTGTTTATTTTAAAATGCTAGAAAATATAAGCTATATTATGTTTCTATTGTATGTAGATGAAATGCTTGTTGCAGGGTCTAATATGCAAGATATAAATGTGCTCAAGAAGAAATTAGCTAATTCATTTGCGATGAAGGATTTGTGTGCTGCAAAGAAAATCCTTGGTATGAGACAGGAAAAATAGAAAATTGACATTGTCTCAGGGTGAGTACATAGAGAAGGTGTTGGAGATGTTTAGAATGCAGAATGAAAAACCAGTTAGTACACCTTTGGCCAACCATTTCAAATTAAGTAAGGAAATGTGTCCCAAGACACATGAGGAGATAGAATCCATGTCCACGTTCCCTTATCGATCAATAGTTGGTAGTTTGATGTATGCGATGGTTTGCACAAGACTAGATATTGCACATGCATTGGGATTTGTGAGCAGGTATATGAACAATCCAGATAAATAATATTGGGAGGTAGTAAATTGGATTCTCAGGTATTTTAGAGGTAATTCTACTCATGCATTATGTTTTTGAGGTTTAGACATTTTTCTACAAGGATATGTTGATTCAGATATGGAAGATGATAAGGATAGCAGGAGGAGCACCACAGGGTATGTTTTTACTATAGGTGGAACACCAATAAGTTGGATTTCGAAACTACAAAAGGTTGTTTCAATTTCAACAACAGAGGCAGAGTATGTTGTTGCTACATAGGCTAGTAAAGAGATGATTTGGTTACATAGGTTTGTGGAGGAATTAGGAAAGAAGCACGAGAATAGCAGGTTATATTGTGACAATGAGAGTGCCATTCATATTGCAAATAACTCAACCTTCCATTAAAAGAATAAGCATATACAACTCAGGTACAATTTCATACGATCCGTCATGGAAGATAAACATTTGAATTTGGAGAAGATACACACTAGCCAGAATCCTACAGACATATTAATTAAAGGAGTAACCAGGGAGAAACAAAGTTCCTGCTAAGTTTCAGTTGGTATTCAAGCATGAAGGTGAATTTGGTATTCACAGTCCAGCAGATACAACATCGATGGAGTTGTTTATATCAGTCTCCAAGTGGCATATTGTTGGTTTTGGAGCTTGATTTTCTTCCTGATTCAGAGGTCTTTGTTTTCATTCATGTTTATACCCCATGAAGACTTTACACCCTAGAGGAATGTACACTCCTCCACACGAGGGAGTGTAGTGGGGGGTTACCCCCTATGTGGGGTCCGAGGGGTCCATCCCCTCGGTTGGGGGGAAAGCGGGCCACTGATGGGGGTTCGGGGGTGAAGCCCTTGAATGAAAAATTTCCTTGTAAATGTATATTGTAATTTCATTATAAATATGGACCATTCATTATAAGGTTGTAGATATGACAATATAAGTTATGTTAGGGTTTTTTTCTCTAGAAGGAAACCCTCTTTAATGAGGAAAATGTATTGCGACTATGTATCATTGCGAATATTGCATTATGAGATAGGAGACTGTGAGAGAAAGACGAGGAAGTTACAACAAGTTTGTTGTAGGTTGTATCCCTTCATCTGCTAGATAATAATAAAGGAAGGACCTGGAAATTTATCTGGTGGACGTAGCCTACACTGGGTGAACTATGTATATCTGTGTCTCTATTGTATTGTGTATCTTCTATATTTTATTTCTGTAATTGTTTTATTTTATTTGTCCATGATTTTGTTTTTCTTATACAATAGAGGAAACTACGGTGCTTCGACGCTTCAACCACTTTTCTTTATTTGCAAATCCTATGGAGTCCCGAACCCTACAGTCCTACCACATGGCTCCATCTTTTGGCCCTTTTGGATCTTGCATATTATCACTCAAAACACATGTATTTTCAAAGTCCCAAACTCCCAGAGTCCTACCACATGGCTCCGACCTCTGACCCTTTTGGATCTCGCGTCTTAGCACTCCAAACACCTAGAGTTCTGAAGTCCCGAACTCCCAGAGTCCTACCACATGGCTCTGGCCTTAGGCCCTTTTGAAGCTTGCATATTAACACTCCAAAAACCTAGAGTTTTGAATTCCCAAAATCTTGGAGTGGGTCCCTCTTGTGTACGATGCGTTCTACACGAGTGTCCCTACTACCATCTTCCACCTGGAAGATACGTGGCAATGATACCACCTTGACACATGGAACCCATATCTCTAACCTTATATCATATATGATGAGTCTGTAAGACACATGGCTTAGCCATGAGATGACATGTGTTGGCTCTATCATACTGTTGGACACCACCATGTACTTTGGCCATGTCATTTACCGACATCACTTCGCCCTTCATCCTTCAGGGAAACTCCACATCTTGCATCCGGAATCACCCAAAGTGGGGTTTATCCAGAGAGATGAATAATGATTGGATGACCCATAATATTCTCTAGTTTGATCCAACTGTTGAGAGGGATTCATGGATCCTCTCTCTCACAATCCACACAATCCTAAGTCTTTAGTCTTGGGGGTAACCGACTGGGAGGATCATAAGGCAGAATGACCACTTGTTGTCGGTCATCCCTTCCACTAACACTGAATCTAACTATAAAGAAGGATCCCAAAGGATCCTTAGATCCATGGATCACGTTACTTCGCAAGTTCTGCGTTTGGGGATTTCAACCATTGAACACTCTTTTCTCACATAGTGGTCAATTCTGGACTGACCACGATATAGATCCAATGGTTAGGAGAGATCTTGAATATCCTCAGATCTACGACTCACGTTACTTCATGAACGAGAAGTGGATAGGGGTTTAACAAGGGGATGAATCCTATGATAATGCATAAATGGTCGCCAACTATCGATCAACCATCAAGTTACCGGTATGGTAAGCCACCTTCGACGTATTTAGGACGTTGCAATGTCCATTCACCCCGGAGCTTCGGACTCCTGGAGTCCTGAATAACTTAGATCCCTTTTTAGTGTAGTGAAGGTTTGCATGGTTCTGGTCCTATGGAACTTTGTCAAGCTCCAGAGGCTACACTCATAAATCTTATCCAAGATTTGGTTAAGGCCATGGGCATGATCCCATGATCTCTTGAGTGTCTGGTTTGAAGGAAACACCTTCCATTCACATAACTCAAGTTCTATAACAGGGAAAGTTATTTTCGAGGGATCAACAGGACTATAGTAGTCCTGTGGAGTCTTTCCTGACTCTAGTACTATGAAGTTGATCCTTAAGAAAACACCTTGAGGATTTTCCAACCAGCGCAGTGGCCAAAACTTTTCATCTTGCAACCATTCAAATGCATCCGTTTACAGAATAATAATAAGCATTATTGCCATCAATTTCATGTGAGGCACATTTTGACACAATATCATACCATCACCCTCCTATATCCAAGAGGTACATGTATGTCACAAATACAAGAATTTAAATCATGCATTTCAATTCAAGTGCACATGGTATATGAAATAATTATCTATTACAAGTTGCATCCAGCCAACTGACTGTGGGTGTTCGCCTCTCCACCCAACCATAGGCTCAGAGGCATTCACTCTTAGCACTATGGCCACCCCTTTTCCAAGCCATGATATCACTAGGGAAACTTCTACAAATTTCACATAGATCCTATCTCTATCACAACCTCTATGAGGTTTATCAGGTGCTCTCTCAACATCAAGCTCGTGACCTTCTTCTTAGGTTAGGTTTTCTAGGTTCTCTTTCCAAAATCAAGAAAGGTATCAGGGAGGTTACTCTCCTCCACCTCTCTAGCAGCAGTAGAAGTCTATCTTCTTCCCCAATGATCTCGGGGCCTCCATGGATTTTATCAGATGCCTTCCCAGCTGGATTTCCTCTGTGAAAAAGAGTCCCTTCACAACTACATTGTCCCTTGACGCCCTATCTTTCCAACACTCGTTTATTTCTAGCCAACACCAATTCTGCAACCCTCTTTTTCCCCAGTCCGGGTTTCGGGTCTTCTATGATCTTGTTCATAAATCTTCCATAGTTTCTATGATATTTCTATTGCACGCACTAAAGCATTCCTTTCAACAATTATCTTCCTTAAAGACCGAATTCCTCCTCTAGTTCTCTCTAGTAACTAGAACAACTTAATCCTTGAATTATTCTTCTGAGATGGAGAGCCTCACGAGATCCTCCTCTTTCTGAATGGTATGTCTTCTTCTCTTGCATGCCCTCTCCCTTTTTCTCTAGGGAGGTTCTGAGCCTGTCTTATTCCTTCTATCAGAAGGAAATAAGGTCAATCTGGGCCTACAAGAAACTACGTTATGTGGTACTTCGGGATAACAGTTTTATGTCTCCTTAGAGAGACCCTCCATGCTTCCATTTATTGGGGTAGTTGATTGTTCAACCACGAGTCCTTATTTCATTAACTAATTTTTCTTTGGGATCATGATGAAGCTTATTATTTCAGCAAGGAGAATTTGGTTCATTTGACATAATGAACCCTCTTTATAGTTTCTTCACTCTTTCCTCTAGTGATATCATGGCAAGTACTTCAAGTCTTCACCCCCACAGTCAGTTTTTGGAAATATAAACAATAATACATTTACATTGTTCAGACGCCATAGCATGGTAATCATAAGTAATGATTAATTACAATATGGGGGAAATGAGGGTATTACAAGGTGGAGTACCTAGATCCACCTGGATCCACTGATCTCTATCCACCAACGGATCTTCCATCTTGAGCTTCCAAAACTCAAAACTTTTCCAATTAAACTTCTCGATCTCCATTTTCGAACTGCTCACCATTTCTTTTCACCTAAAATATCAATACCACAGATATCCTACTTCAACAAGTCTTATCACATTCTTGATCCAAACCCTTGACCACAAAGGAATCCCCCTGAAGCCATAAAATCTCTAATACAAAATGTAGATTTTAACCTTGTATAATATTTTACTAATAGATTTTCAATAAAAGAACATAAAAGATACCATGGAAAATACACACATTACATAGATATTTTTCCCATGGAAACCCAAACCAGGAAAACTGACATATTCTATATTCATTCATATTGAGACATTGTTTACAATACAATATACATATAGGAGCCAACGACATCCAAAACCCTAACCCAATGACCTGGATTATTCATCCTAACTCTTTAAGCAGAAATATAAAACCATTGGAAAAAACAACGTGCTGAAAAACCGCCCAACAATGGACACGAAAATCAAGGTGACATGAAAAATGAGGAAAAAATCAAACACGTTTCTCGAGGCAAAAAAAAATTCTCGGGGGGGCCTAGTGCCTCCCCCTCAAACCCCATGTGTTCTTGACGCAACGTAGAATACCCTATCTCTATTCGTGCAAAGAATATAACACATACCGAACACTCCCATGCACATACCAAGGTTGATTGAGAAACCAAATTTGTTGAATGGATCCAACACATCCAACAACAATATCATGATATTTTTTAGAAATCCAATTCCAAGTACAATCAATGACATGATCAACATCAGACACCACACAAGTTTCAGGTGGGATATAAGGTGTGGTTGCATTTGCATAAAKAGTGCCTCATAGGACCCCATTAGAAGCTCCACCCACTCTGATACAAGACTTACACCATCACCAAGGATGTGGGTGATAATTATTTTTAATTAAGTATTCCCCCTTTCCTTGGATTCCACCCCATATTTAATGTGGAAATGCTTCGACCATTTTTTCCACCTCTCTTGGACACTTTAGATGTGGTCGAGCACTTGGCCACTACAAAACTTAATACTAATTGCATTGAGCATGTGATAGTTGATTAGATCATAGAAAATAAGATGAAGGGAACCCTTTAGTAGAACATCCAACTCTATCAGTTCATCAAAGTAGGGAAACATCTTCACTAGGGCACGTGGCTCACCAGGAATAAGATTCAGTAGAAGTTTCCCTACCCGATGGAGGAAATTCATGAAATGGGGACTATTGCTTCCTAAGGGGTGAGGACAGATCCAGGTGGATATTGGTGTCCACCCACGTATTCCACTGATTCATAATGCTTCCACATCTTGGCATTTTTTCTACAGTTTTTTGGGTCCCAAACTTTCAGGGTCGTTTTGAGGCCCTAAACGATGTTTTTTGGCCATTTGGCGACCAAGGGTAGGAATGGCCTATCAATAGTTGTATGTATCAGTTAGTTCTTTCCAACGATCTATCATGCACCCAAAACGGATATTGTATGCAAAATTTTCATCCTCATGGGAAGTTGACGTGTCAACTAGACACCTTGCGATCCACAAATCCTTTCAGCTCTTCATCTCATAGGGTTAGGTTTTTTGGATTTTTAGGGTTTTTTCCTCTTTGTATTTATGCTTATGATAAAAGGACCTTTTATTCCTCTTTGTAATCAATTTCTCCTGAATGAGCATAACTGACACATCTCTCTTCAAGGATACGTTACCACCATTCTAGCCAGTTTGTGTGATTTGAATTTTACATCCTTTCTATTCCATTCATTAATAGAATATGAGTTTAACTATATAATTACGTTTCTTGCAATATCTCTGTGTGTTTCCTTGTTATATTTCTTCCTTCATTTTGTTCTCTGCATAGTTTGGATCACGAAGAGACACTCTTGTGAAAGCAAGATGTGATCTCACCACGTGGGTGGCTTGGTCTTTTCATTTATGCATTTTCAATTTCTAAAACACTAAGAGTCAAATCTAGGGAATTCTCATTAGGGGCCCCTCAAAAAATTTTCTTCCTTGTATCAATTGAGTGAGTTCATTTTTTCGAATTGGTCTTGTTGGATAAATATCAAGGTTACAAACTTTGAATAGCTTATCTCATATTGGAATGCTACACTTCTTGGGTAATCTCAACTATACTTTCTAAGGGGGGGTCTTGAGACTCTTCCTTTGCACATGTATCCATCTTCCATATAGGTGGCTTTAAGAGCCCGAAAGAACTAGTGATGAGAAGGGGATAACCCCTCCTTCTTTGAACTACACGGGGCACTCATTCTTCTGACCAAGTGGTGTATTCTATATCACTCATTTTATACTAGGTGGAATAGTTGCGAGATAAAATATCCTAATCAGGAGGACCTTCACAACTATATGGTACCCTTGTATGTGATTAACCAGTTTAAAATTTACAATTAACACATGTTAAAGTCTCAAACCTTTCATTAGTCCACCCAACATCCTAGTAGTATCCAATTATGTCACTTTCTATAGCTATAATAGCCTACTGAAGGGCCGAAATTGCATTTCCAGATCCCAAATTTCACCCTTTTAAGTTCGAGGACCACTTTCCATACAATTTTGGGCTTGTTTTCACGTATTACAAGGCCCAAATAGATTGTTTTCATAACTTCCAAACATATTATATGGCATTTTTATGGCTTTCCAAATCCAATTTGACTCTTATATTTTAGTAAATTTTCATAAGCCATTCATTAGATAATTTTTTTGGACCTCGGTTTACCCTAGAATCTAGTTTAGAACTTTTTCTCAAGGCCATAAGGGAGAAAACAAATTGGTATTCACTTTTATTAGTTTTCTTGTCCAAAAATAAGAAAGATCATTTTCACACCCTCTGTCCACAAAAATCACCCCTGGAACTTTTGACCACCTAGGGAGCTAAGGGGGGACAATACCTAGGTTGGGTGGTCCTAAGAGGGATTTTACATAAGTCCCTCACCTCTCCTTGTTCCCCTTTTCACTTCCATAGACACAAGATCATATAAGGTGTGAGTAGTCTATGCCCTGTACTAAGGTAGCAAAGAGGGTATAACCAACTTYACCACTAGATAGGTGGGATTTGTCTCAACTGAYGAATTTTTCTTATAACACCCAGGGGGGTACCTAAAGGGGATAATTAATGTAATATGTCCATAATAATTGAATAAGGCCTAATAGGTAGTTGGTGGGTAATAAATAGGCCTACTAGKTAGTTGGAGGGTAATAAATGTAATAATAATGTATAGTTGACATAAACCCTTAGGAATACTCATGAGAGAGTATATATACACACGAGTAACATTGTATGGGGATATCTTGGAGATTATATTGTAACAAGCATGTCTTATRGAGTGATTCTAGCCATACACGGTAATTGATGGTGTTTGCATACCTTAAGGGTTTTCTCTATWTTCTTATGTTGAATATTGTGTGGATGCCTTAGTTATTGTGAAGTTTAAGGATTTTATCTTTTATCTACTAAGGTTTACTATAGTGTTTTGAATGATTTAACAATACATTAGTTTTGTGTGGGTCATAAGTCATTAATGTGTACATGTTTGAGGATGTATAAGTGTTGAGTGTCAAGACAATAGTTCAATTAAAAGTAACATGTGTCACATAAGAAATCAAGAGTCAAAGGAGAAAAAATATGATAAATGTTTGCATGCCTAAATTTCTTCACTTGCACACCAAAATTTCAAGGAAAACGGTTAAGATGCACTACATGTTTTGATAAACATGCCCAAACATTATTATTTCTAATACTACTTGGTTTTTAAAGTACCCTAAGAACCCACTATAATAACTAGTATGACATAATGGTCTTGTTTATGGAGAACATTGATCACATCAATGTGCACTAATATTTGATAAAGAATTCCCTAAAAATGTCAACAATACACTCTAGAATTTAATGTAGCAATTTTTAATTATAACAAACAAAATTTATGATAATTTAAGATAAATTTATAACAAATAATAATAAGGGGTAATCACAAATGCAACTCAATACTAAATATATGATTATTTATAAAAATGTTAACTTGTTAGCATAAACGTTGCAGTGTAGAGTAGAGTTATGTATGATTATATATCGGCCTTCAATGACTTCAACCTTTCACTATATGACCCAATGTTGAATCTCAATATGTTATATGTACTCTATGGCTCACAATGCTTCTTCACACTAGTTTCATAGCCAAAGGTTCAAAGAGAATAATCTCTCATATAGTAGTAGAAAAAGTTTTATAAACCTCATACAATCATTTATACTTTCTTATGATCAGTTCTATACACTCAACATTGAAGGGTCATACGTTGTATACAAATAGTGTTTTGAATGTGTTTTACAAATTCATTGATCATCCTTCATAATTGGTGTTGTCACCTAAGGGTTTGAATACCGTGCATGTGTCACAAGTCAGAACTGTGTGTGCGATCTAGAATATGCAATGTGTTGCACAAAGTTTTGGGGTCTCTACTAGCCAAGGATTTACTGCACGTGCCAACCCATTTTGTACTACATGTAAGGACTTAAAGAGACCACATGCAGGACATATTCACAAAGATATTTAGGAATCATTGTAACTATTTTTTTACAACCCGACTGATCATGGTCGAGGTTGTGGATGAGCTAGCAAGTTTGATATGATTTCCATGCTCCATGGAAGATATGGGGGGATGCATGCATATATGTAAGGTTTGGGTTTTTGTTCACTAGAGGGAGAGAGTAGTAGGATAATGTGTAAGTTGTAAAAGAGTTAGAGATCAAGTTCTATTTTGTATCAGTTATGGATATGTTTAGAGATATTGTGTGTGTGAATATGAGAGAGAAAGTATATTTGAGCGTAAGGCCTATCTCTGTTTTTGTCTGTTAATGCATCTTGAGAAATATTTGGCCTCTATGTATGGAAATGTATTTGAATTTCTTGAGCTTTATGAATAAATTCTGAAGCACATTTATCTCTGCATCTTATGAGTTATGGTATGAATGTACTCATGTTTTATATTATTCTGCATAGTAATCTTGTGGTAGTTACAAATGACTAAATGACTAGTTCACAAAGGTTTCATGTATCTTTTATTCCTTCACACCCTGCATAAGACCAATAGTCTTTGTGATTCTCATGGTGTCTTGGGTGAGACCTTATTCAGTCCTTGAAGATTAAATATGTCGGTACCCATGAGGTTTTGTTGGTAAATCCTATCGAACCCTAGCTCTAAAACCCCCCAGTTGAGCCAAAAAATGGTTTTTTTGTTGGGACCTTAAGGTTTTGTACTATATGTTGAAGGAAGAAAATGAGGTGGAAACCTTCCAGGAAAGAGATACAATACTGAATATATGAGAAGGAGGATGATTTATCACAACGAGAGACCAAGAACCTACAAATAAACCTTGAACGTTGGAAACAAAGGTACATATATACATATTTACATGAAATTTTATTTTTTGAGTTTCCTTATTTATTGCATCCGTGGATAAAGATGAAAATGGGGATTAACTCTACATGGGGAACCCAAGAATCAATTGTTTGGGACCAAAATATGGCCAACAAGCCAAGATTTATGGATAACAAGTGGGACAAATCCATCAAGTTTTGGTTTGAGCAGGTGAAAGAAGGATATATTGTTGAGTTTTCTATTGAGTGCAGTGAGTCCTTCAACAATGTTGAAATAAAATTTGCAGCCAACTCTAGAAGGAGATTATTGGAAGAAATCCCTCTATGGATAAATAAGTTTTGTTAGAAAATACAAGTATTCCAACAGAGGAAAATACCTTCAGTAACCATTCACACAACTAGATAAAATATCAACACATCGATGTTTTGACGTGGTACAAACCCTATGGGGAAACATCCACGGCCCCAACCAACATGGCCACTTGGAGAAATTTATTGATGCAAAAGAAAAATATTACAGAGATGTTTACAAGAGAGTTTCTCATAATCAATCATCAATAAACGACCCTCCATTCTCTTTAAATATATATCATGGACCAATCAAATGTTAAGACATGGATCAATGTAGTCGTTAAGATCAAGGAGAATGGGAATCGTCAGATCACTCTATGTCGGGACCATATCATGACCGTCATATTTCCTAACTACAAATGCATAATAAATAAACACACTAATAGGCACACTTTTACCTAACGACACTTTACACCAAATTGATCTTAACTAACTTCTAAGTGTCTAAATATCCTAACATCCCCCCTTAAGAACAAATTGGAATAGGATTGAAGGATTTACAAAGGAGATACAATAGGAGAAGGAAGAATGCATTAGATATTATCCTCCCTTAATGAAAATCTCCTAAACTCCTAACATAGATCAAAGTTTTGAAAACTTCACTTCTGTAAGAGACTTTATGAAAATGTTTGCAACTTGATATTTTGTAGGGAAAAATAACACTTCAATAACTTGATTAGGAATGAGCTTTCTGATGAAGTGCATGTGTAGTAAGATGTGTTTTCTTCCATGATGTTGAATTTTGTCTTTCAAGAGCTTGATAACACTATGATTTTCACACTAAAGGTTGGTCGGATGTTGCTAGTAATCCAAACTATGAAAGGATCTATCGAAGCCACAAGGCTTCCTGACTTGAATTAATTGTTGCTCGGTACTCTGCTTATACTAAAGAAAGATAAATAGTCTATTGTTTCTTACAGGCCCAAGTGACAGGTCCTGAACCAAGTCTGAAAACATAACCTATAGTAGAATTTTGATCATCAAGGTCTCCGACCCAATTTGAATCAATGAAACCAAGCAATAAAAAGAGTCACCCCTAAAATGTAATGTATCTCGAACTAAAATGTACCCCAAAAATAACGAAGTATTATTTTGTATTCTTTCCAATGGATTTCATGGGGTGTTTGCATATACTAGGCAAAAAGACCAACAACAAAGGAAATATCAAGAAAGGTATGATTCACATGTAGGAGGCTACTAATTAACCGATGGTACAAAGTGGCAGAAATTTTGACTTCGGACTAGAAGGGAGAAGGGATTGGTTTAAAATATTCCATGTGAAAGTGACAAAGAAGGTCAGAAACATACTTATATTGGGAAATACAAATCCCTTCCTTGGTTTGCAAAACTTGGAGGCCAAGGAAATAGTGCAAAAATCCTATGTCTGTCATTTCAAATTTCTTCTTAAGGATGGTTTTCACATGGTTTAAAATTTTTGGGTCACTACCAGTGAGGATAGGTTTATCAACATAAATAAAAAGGATTATGAGATGGCTTCCTAATTTCTTGTTATATACATTAGGATCAAAATGGAATCTAGAAAATCTGGTGTCAAGAACAAAGCTGTCCATTTTGGCATACCAATCTTGGGGAGCGTTCTTAGTACCATAAAGATATTTTTTAAGGCGAAGAACAAGGCTAGAATAATTCTGGACATAGACAGGTGGTTTTTCCATGTAGATTTCTTCTTACAAATCCCCATGCAAGAAGGAGGATTTGACATCCATCTGATGGAAAACCCATTTATGTGAGGTAGCATGGGAGAGAAAAAGGCAGATGGAATTCATTTTGGATACAAGGGAAAAGGTTTCATTATAGTCAATTCCTTCAACTTGGGAAAATCCTTTGGAAACTAAACGAGCCTTGTGTCTTTCAAAGCTTCCATCTGATGCATACGTTGATGGAAATATAACTGAGAGGGGGGGGGTGTTATTGAATAAATTGGTGAATGTGGACATAAACTAATCTCCCTAGATCCACCTAGATCAAGAACAAAACAAGACAGGACATGGTGCTTTCCCTAAGTTGCTATAATTGAATTTACTACCAAAGAAGGAATGGATGACATACCTTTAGATATCACTTCCTTATATCTCTGTTTTCCCTGCTTCGCTCCGGTTCTCTTGTGAGATCGGATCTGCAATGACACAAACCAACCAAAGTGAAAGAAACAATTGTAGATTCAATGAAAACCTAAACATGTGATCAAGGAGTCATGTAATAAAATGCTAATGATTTTATGGGAAATAAACATGTCACTATATCATATTAAGTAAAAGTGGAAGATACAACCAAAATGCCTTGATGTCACAAGTTCCATTTCAGTGGTCCTTTATTCCAACACACACATACACTTGCTTCGAATTTGTATGAAGATGGTCCACAAAATCTTGATGGAAAAATGGAGGCCTCAAGCATCAGTTGTAGCAGGATCCTTCACACAGTCTTCAGCCTATTCTTTCAACAATTATTTGCTAAATATTTCTTAACCTTTTCCATGAGAAACCCATTATTATATAGGATAAGGTGAAGTGGTTGAAAGGATGGGGATGATCCCACCAAATTAGAGAAGCCAGTAGGATCACAACCATACGGACACCACATTACATTCTAGAATATTCTCTTTCTAGAAACTTCATGAACTTCTTCCTTTTCTTAGCTTCAAATGCTACCACACCCTACATATATAGCAGCCTACGGAAACCTCATGAGCCAGGCATAGCGCAGCCTGCAGAAATCAAGGATTTACATACTGTGTACCACTGTCATCCTGCAACGTCAATCTAAAAACTTGCCTTGTAGGGGAAGAACTCAGTCATTTTCCTCATGTAAAAGATTGTTTTGAGAGCCTGAACACATGTTTGTAGAGTCATCATCAGGGTGACCAAAATAATGTGTAACAAAATTCCCCCCAAAGTATAAGTCTGGAATTCGTGACAACCGAAATAATTTTTAAAATGTGTGTTTGTGTCGGGAACAAGGAGGGTGTTAGAACACATTTTTTTTTCTTTTTTTTAATATTCTAGGTTCAAAGGTTGGAGTCACCCTTGTTTCTAAATAAGTAAGAGGTTATAATTAACCCCAAAAAATCCAAACTTTCAGATCTCGCGTATTTCACGACGTACCTGGCAAAGCCCCAGTATCCCGACGCGTGAAATGGTGATAAGGGTCTAGTTCTAATCATCATTATCGAACCTCTAAGCAGGGATTATTAGATGTTATTACCTCGTTCTCTCACGTTTTGGGAGTTACTCGTTGAACATTTTTCGAACCCCCGAGATGCAAAGTTGCGAAGTCATTTCAAGTTACTCAGGTTAATATCAATAGTGATCACTTTAAACTATAGTTAGTCTTTATCGCAATTTCGCAACTCAATGATTCTTACCTCAAAGAAAAACACCTCTGTAACTCCGATCCCTGAAGTAGTGATATTCATTAATTAAGCATGGTTAATTAAAGCTTAAGTCAAATCATAGATTATAAATCAAATCACACCATCGCGATTTCAGGCTTTTGGGTCTCAAAGGGTAGAAGCGAAATTGTCTGATATGGCAAGTGCCGAAAAGGGGATTAAGGACTAAAAGCATGAAATTAAAAGCGATAAACTAGACTAATTAATGCCTTGAGTAGCTTTTAACCGTACAATCTACAAATGAATCTTTAAATGTTTATGCTCTTTTCCCAAGTTACGAGTCGTCAAATATTTATGGCATTTATTTGAATTTCAATGAGGTGATTGACAATAAGATCCCACTTATTTTCTAAAATATTTCCATTAAATGATTTAACCGTTCTATCAGCAAGGACTAGCATGAACTTAAGCTATCTAAGCAATAGGTTTTCTTTCATTATCTCAGCTTTCCTTTCTATTGTGCACAGAGCTATTTCACCAGGATAACTTTTGTCTGTGTTTTCAATCTTTTATGACAGGGGATCTAATTGCAAGGTATACATCATGGCTTCACGAAAATCAGCCAAGGTAGCCTTCGAGAGCTTAGGCCAAGGTTCAGATATTGTTTCTGATACTTTGCCTCGAAGTATCAATACTATCAAAACATGGATGCACATTTCCAATGTTCTACATCCYGAGGTGATAAATTGCCCAGATGATTCCCGCGATAACGAGGATGATGGCATGTTCACCAAATAAAAAATCATTTCTCAAGTAGAGATGCACAAAATAGCAGCAAGGCCATGACTTCTCCCCTATTATGATATGGTCAAATGGGCACTGRACCATGTAGACATCCTAACTAGAACGATTTTCAACAAACAAAGGGAAGTAGTTGGGTCTTTCAGACCAGAGCACTTACAGGTAATGTATAAATTGTCACCCACACCAAACCGTACTTACAATGCCAAATTCCTAGTGGGGTTAAAAAATAAGGAGTGTGAGCAGTACGGAAGAAATTTATCCGATCTGATCAAAGAGTGGGTTTCGCAACCTGCGAAACTGATACTCATGGAATTTATTCAATCTCCTCTTTAGAGCCACAATTCAAGTATGTAGCGATGATGGCCTGTAGACAGTATGGGAAGGAGGACACTAATCACTTTTTCCTCCCATGGGTACCGCTCATTCATAAAGTTACTGAAGGTTTTTCTTTCGACTGGGCCAAATTGATGTCAGACAGTCTCACCAGTCGAATTACTGAATATCGAGCGTAGAAAGCCAGTGGGAGAGCATCTTCATTATTTATGTTTGCCTACATCATGGAAGCTATTTGCTTCATGAAACCCTTCCCATTGATGAGTTGTAGCTGGACTCCATCTAATGCTGAGCCTATCCATGTCTACCACTCGAAACTTTGGGAGGATAAGGCCAAAGATTTCATCTACGAGATTTTTAATTGGGCAATGGTATCTTCGGCCATCCACCTCCCAGGATTTAGGATAACATCATGGCCAACCTGAGTAATGTAGTAGATTGGTATATAGAAATAGAATTTTCATGCATCAAGGTTTTCAGCACCTCTGTTCCCCCCCATGCTTTGTCGTTATTCCTGCCGGATAAGCTAATAAGTTGCGAGATCGCCAGGTAAGTTGTGCTTGGTGGGATAAGAAAAGAGCTCAAAGGGATATCAAAGAAGGTATGGCCACCCTTCCCCATTCATATTGGTTCATACTCTTTATTAGATTTTGGCCATGCCAAAGCCGAGGCCACGGCCTTAGAGGAAATGAAGTTGGTGAACATTGAGTTCAAAAAGCACGACCCTAATAAGGTTGTGAGTAATCACTTGGCGAATTGTGGCCTAAAGAGATACAAACAGGAGGATTCACCTCATGATGAAATCTTTCGAGGTGTGAGGTCCTACTTTGAAGTCTTGAGTCAGATTCAGGCCTTGCCACCCAGAGATATGGCCGATTTCCTCAAATTCAAGGAGCATCAGAAGAGTTTCCTCCCCCTAATATTATAGAGCAAAACCCCAAAACTTCTAGACACACAACAGGCGGAAGCCAAAGGCTCAAAGAATTCAAGTCCTGGAAAGGAGAAAAATCAGGAAGGGA
>JASDQU010106277.1:10110-29549 GCA_032191745.1 Picea mariana
TTGCAAGGAAAGTTGTGGACAGGCAGAGGAAGTGGGGCTACCAGTTGTCCCTAGCCAGGACAAGGGTTCACCCAGATCCAAGGAGTAGTCCAACTCATCATCGTAGATTGCCATAGGTAAACCGTAACAGTTGACGGGTCAGCCCCTGCTTCAAGGAGGAGAGGAAACAGGAGGAAAAATCAGGACATTGTAGTCTGTGCAGGGAGGGGAGGGAAGTGTGAGAGGGGGGGAAAAGCATGTCCAGCCTATGGTCATGTCAGGGAGGGGGGCGGTGAGGAGCTGTAGAAAGGGAGCTTAGAAGGGCGGAAGGCTCATGACCGCAGTAGGCAACCCGCAAGCCTCTGTGCCCTGTGAACCGCAAAGCTCTAACGCCATCTCCACCAACTAATCATAAGGTAATTACCTAAATACATAAAAAATAATTGTAATTAAATAACACTATTTTTGAATATTTAACAAAAAATATAATTTTATTTTATTTTTATAAATTAAAAACTAAAAAAACTAAGGAAAAGAAAACAATTGAAATTAATAAAAAAAAAATTAAATTTAAAAGCAAATTTGTATTAAAAAGAAAATAAAGAAAAACTTAAAAAACTAAAGAGCAAAAAAAATAAAAAAAATAAAATTATATATAAAAACTAAAAAAACTGACGAAAAATTTAAAAAAAAAAAAAGATGAAAAAAACTATAATTATGACCAAAAACACTTTAAAAATGTTGAAAAAAACAACAAAAAAAAAATTGTATATATATAACTAAATGGAAAATACAAAATTGAAAAAAAAATTAGAAAAACTTAAAATTACAGAAAAAACAAAAAAATATATTAAAAAATCTTTAAAATATATACTCCTCAAACTTGATCAGCGTATTTATGGACTGGTGCTTCTGATTTTCTAGTGCTTCTGGTTTTCTGGTACTTCTGGTACTCTGGTACTTCTAGTTTTCTGGTACTTCTGGTACTTTGTGAAAACTAGGGTTTCACTTTCCGAGAGATCTAGCCACTGAAACGTTGCACTAAGGATGCCAAAGTGATCCTTGACAAAGGACGTTCTTTTCTAGATGGNAAAAAAAAAAATTGTATATATATAACTAAATGGAAAATACAAAATTGAAAAAAAAATTAGAAAAACTTAAAATTACAGAAAAAACAAAAAAATATATTAAAAAATCTTTAAAATATATACTCCTCAAACTTGATCAACGTATTTATGGACTGGTGCTTCTGATTTTCTGGTGCTTCTGGTTTTCTGGTACTTCTGGTACTCTGGTACTTCTAGTTTTCTGGTACTTCTGGTACTTTGTGAAAACTAGGGTTTCACTTTCCGAGAGATCTAGCCACTGAAACGTTGCACTAAGGATGCCAAAGTGGTCCTTGACAAAGGACGTTCTTTTCTAGATGGTTTTGGGGTTGAAATTCTTCTTCAATAAAAAGCCCTAATTTGCATGTACGACAACAGTGACGTTTTTCTCTTTCTCTTGTGAAAGATGCTCTCTTCAGCTTAGCTCTAATACCATGTTAAGGTTTAAGCTATTATTAGGTTTCTTTTCAATTTACTAGATAACCATAGCATAGATAGGATCACTGAGAAATACACAATCACAAGAGACACATCATTTATCTTGGGAAACCCTCATGGGGAGAAAACCCAGCAAAAACTTCCTTAATATAGATAGCCAATACAATGCCAAGAGAATAAACCAAACAAGACAGAAAGTCCTCTCCCAAGTAATGTGCCTCTCTCTCTCTCTTCTTCTCCAAGTGCAGCGCCAGACTTGTGCTTTGATCATCAAGTGACTGAGTGAACAAATGAGGCGCTAGCCTCTCTTATTTATACAATCTGGCACATGTGCACTCGGGTGTATTTTCACTGGCTGGGCTGACTTCTCATTCTGGGTGGTTATAAGCACTTTAATATATTCTGGGGCCGACTTTTCATTTAGCCCATTACAATTAGGGTTTGACCAATCCGCAAAAGGGGATTTGGTCATTTACAGTACCCGACATGATCAATCCACAAAAGGGGATTGATCTAATGAATAATACATCAGTAATAAATAGAATACTCTTTGCAGTTACAATATTTCAACACTCCCCCTTAACAAGAAGGGTATTCTACAACAACATCAGGCGAGAGAAAGGGTAGCATCATCAACAACATCTTGGAACACTGAATGGCATATCTATAAATCATCGGAAGTTTTTCTCATCATCAATATCATCATTCACAGTTGGGAGTTGGAATGGTATCATCATCCTCATCAACATGAGGCTAAGGTAACATCATCATCATCTTCAGCGTGAGGCTAAAGTAATATCATCATCTTCGGCATGAAAGATGAAATAACATCATCATCATCATAATCATCTTCAGCAAGGAGCTGAAGTGCCATCATCATCATCATCATCTTTAGCAAGAAGCTGAAGTGGCATCATCATCATCATCTTCAGCAAGAAGCTGAAGTGCCATCATCATCATCATCTTCAGCAAGAAGCTGAAGTGCCATCATCATCATCAACTTCAGCAAGAAGTTAAAGTGCCATCATCATCATAAACTGCATCAACATGGATTAGTATAACACTAATACATCATCATCATCATCAATAACAGCACAAGGCTGATACAACATCAAAAACAACAATATCACAGCACAAAGGCTGGAGCATCATCAACAACAACATCATAGCACGAAGGCTGGAGCATCATCAACATCAGCACTAGGCTGAGAGTCTTTAGCATGAGGTTGGCATCACAGCATGAAGTTGGCTACACAATATCATCCGCACGAAGTTGGCATCACAGCACGAGGTTGGCAAATCATCACAGCACGGGGCTGGCACATCATCACAGGAAGAGGCTAGCACATCATCACAGCACGAGGCCGGCACATCATCACAGCACGATGCTGGCATGTCATCAGCACGAGGTCGGCATCACAGCAATTAAGCTGGCACATCATCACAGCAATTAAGCTAGCATCACAGCACTAGGCTGCCACATCATCACAGCAATTAAGCTGGCACATTATCACAGCATTTAAGTTGGCAACACCACACAGCAATTAAGTTGGAATCACAACACAGCAATTAAGCTGGCAACACCACAATTAAGCTGGCAACACCACGCAACGATTAAGCTGGAATCACAGCACAACAATTAAGCTGGCAACACCACACAGCAATTAAGTTGGAATCACAACACAGCAATTAAGATGGCAACACCACACAGCAATTAAGATGGAATCACAACACAACAATTAAGCTGGCAACACCACACAGCAATTAATCTGGAATCACAACACTACTCCCCCTTTCGAGGGAGGTCCTTTCGGACTATACCAAGCTTATCTCAAAAGTGCTCAAACTTTACACGAGATAGAGGTTTGGTCAACACATCAGTAACCTGTTCATCTGTGCTAACATATTGGAGTTTTATGGCTCCTCTCTGCACCATGTCACGAATGTAATGATATCGAATCTCTATGTGTTTTGACTTGTCATGGAACACAGGGTTCTCTGTCATCTTTATACAGCTTTGGTTATCACATAGGATCATGGTTGCTTCCATCTCTAGGTCGAATAGACTAGTCAACAACTTACGAAGCCATATAGCTTCACAACTGGTAGAACACGCAGCAATGTATTCTGCTTCCGCGGTACTGAGAGCAATGCTTGATTGCTTCCTACTCTGCCATGAGATCATGGTTGATCCCAAACTGAAACAACATCCTGAAGTGCTCTTCCTGTCAGAGACACTTCCAACCCAATCTGAATCAGTGTACCCACTCAGTCTGAAGTCATGATCTCCATCATAATTGAGACCACAATCTAATGTACCCTTAAGGTACCTCATCACATTTTTTGCAACAACTAGGTGAACATGTTTGGGTTCTACCAGAAACTGACTCAAAGCGTTCACGGCAAAACGGATACCTAGTCTAGTGTTCGTCAGATACATCAGCGATCCAATAATCTGTCTATACAGCGTGGCATCAATCAATTATGATGAAGTGTCGACCAGAAGCTTCAGCTTCGTTTCCATGGGTGTATTCATGGACTTGCACTCCAACATATCAAATCTCTTCAAGCTTTCAACTGCATACTTCCCTTGGTTAAGAAAGATCTTCTCTGTGCTATGTCAAACTTCAAGACCTAAGAGATAATGCATTTAGGTCTTCCATCAAACTCTGTGGCGAGCTTCTTCTGCAATATGTGATGAGCTTTTCTTCATTTTGTCAAGCATACATCATCTACATATAGTAGTAACATCACTGGCTCATCATTCATAACCTTGAGATAAAGGTTAGAATCAACTTTACTCTTGGTAGAGCCCATGCTCTTCAAGAAACTGACAATTCTACCATATCAAGCTCTAGGAGCTTGCTTCAACACGTACAGAGCTTCCTTCAACTGGTAGACATGAGTCTTTTTATCTTCAATCTTTAAATCAAAGTTTCTCATTACATTGTACCAATCTCGTACATTTGTTTAGTTGCAACTCAATATGCACAATCAAGTGCTAGCTCTATGTGCTCTCTGCAAGGCACTATCTGTCTCACTGATTGAGAGTATGTCCTCTACTCTCTCTTCAACTGTTCCTTCTGGAATCTAGGACTCTACACCTGCAGTTGCTCTGAGGCTGAGAATGACTACTTCATTCTCACTGTGGCTGCTAAAATTTGAGAGTGACTCATCTTATTCTATCACGGCAACAATTTCATCTGAAGCTGAGAGTGGCTCAATAATTGATACTAAAGATAGCTCTTCTTCTTTCATGGAGGTAATGCTATCTTTTATCATAGTCATGTTTTCATGACCCAACTAATGTACTGCACCAACTGCCACTCAATTTTAAATATGTGGATTGCTCCCCCTGCATCTCATACTATATATGAATCATGGTTGTTCTAGTTGTCTTCATAAATACTGGAACTATTTCTTCAATAAGTGTCTCGTCATAGTTTTCTCCCTTTTGTTGGGAGAATCCTCTAGACACACATCAGGCTTTGTACATCTGCAACATGCTTGATTTGTATAGATCGATCTTTGAAGTCAATACTGACTTCTCTTCTAGTCTCACGGAAGAATCCATATCCTAGTCTTTCTAACTGGCTTCCTTCTCTGTTACTAAAACAAGGGAATCTTCCCAGGAGATTTCATATCTCCTAGAAGTTTATGAAGCTATAATCTAGTCTTCTCACGGCATCTGTCTCCCAGTCCTGGAAGTTGTCTCTTCATCTGATCCTTTCTAAGATCAGGCTTACTCTCAATTTCTTCTGAGTCTACAAGGACTTCATCATCTTTCACAGGGTATACTAGGTGTTGAATACCAAGTCTAAATATGGAGGACTGATTCATGCTTCAAACGAGTTCTGCTTCCTGTCAAAGTGGCTTCATTATCCTTTGAACAGGTCTACTGTGAGTTCTTTGCTCTAATGTTCGGTCATCTTTGGGGCCTTCTGCTCCTTACAATCAATCTTCATATGAGATACTCTGAATCTCAAAAGATAGTTTCTTCTTCATCTTCTTTGGTACATGAGTGTATATGGTCATGTACATAGTCTCTTCATGTCTCCTATAATATGTTGCCTTCAGCAACCTTCACTATAGCTTCCTCGGGTTTATCTCCTGTGACCTGAAACAAGGTCAACAAAACAACAAGCAAGAATAATACTCTTTCGATAATAGTAGATAAAACAATAGCATTAGTAATCATCATAGTAGCTCCTTTAGAGCTATCACTTGTGACTTGTCTGAAACAAGGATCAAAAGTGAGGAATACAATACGAAATGAGATCAACACTCTTCTAGTTTTGTGATCAGACATTCATCCACGGTAACCTGGAATCAACACAAGAAGTTTCTCCTAGAGGAGATGTTAGTTGTATATGGTAGATGATTACATTAAGCATTTATCTCAATATCCTCACATGCTACCAAGCATAATACTTTTCAAAGACTGCTACCTCAACTATAGTGTTTTCTTGACACTTGCACGTTTTGAATCTTATCAACTTAATCAATCAAACCTGGAACCTGAAGTTTTGTTCTCAAGAATGAGTGTGTTCCTTTTCTTCCAAGTCTCCTTCACTCAAGATGATAAGTGCTTTCTTCAACCTGTCTTCTATACTAGGACAATATACTATCTTGACAGAAGGTTGGGTTAGAGAATAAACTCTATGATCTCTACTTTAATCCATCTAATATTTTGACCAAAGGTTAGTATGATGGTCATAGCTACAACATGCAACACTGATCAAAATAATGTCATAACAAATAGATGCATATCAGAATAATCACACCTTGGTTGCATTATTCCTCTGAATGTGTTGGATCTTGAGATCCTTTTGGATCTATGGCTAGAGATCCCCTCTCCTGCAAATACCCTTTAAAGCTTAACCGTTAAAACATGTGTGAGTACACAACTCTGACGGCATTTGCAGGTAGTGGCACCATCTGGTAGCAACGGTAATGATCACCAACTCTTAAAAACTTCAAGGGTGACTGCAACTGGTACTACAGCTGATACTCCAACTAATACTACAACTGCAACTAGTTCTAAGACTGCAACTACAACTACAACTTAGGGTTTTGTAAGGAAACCCTAATTTTTCAAACTTCAAATTTTGAAATTCTGATCCAGGGGATAGATGCACTGAGCTGAGGCGAGTAAGCTGGTGCAGTCAGATTTCTGAAAATCCAATTTTTCCTCCTCAAATTTGATCAGCGGATTTCTGGCCTGGTTTTCTGGTACTTCTAATTTTCTGGTACTTCTGGTACTTCTGGTACTCTGGTACTTCTGGTTTTCTGGTACTTCTGGTTTTCTGGTATTTTGTGAAAACTAGGGTTTCACTTTCCGGGAGATCTAGCCACTGAAAAGTTGCGCTGAGGATGCCAAAGTGATCCTTGAGGAAGGGCACACTTTTCTAGATGGTTTTGGGGCTAAAATTCTTCTTCAATAAAAAGCCCTAATTTGCATGTACGGCAACAGTGACGTTTTTCTCTTTCTCTTGTGAAAGATGCTCTCTTCAGCTTAGCTCTAATACCATGTTAAGGTTTAAGATATTATTAGGTTTCTTTTCAATTTACTAGATAACCATAGCATAGATAGAATCACTGAGAAATACACAATCACAAGAGCCACATCATTTATCCTAGGAAACCCTCATGGGGGAGAAAACCCAGCAAAAACTTCCTTAATATAGATAGTCAATACAATGCCAAGAGAATAAACCAAACAAGACAGAAAGTCCTCTCCCAAGTAGTGTGCCTCTCTCTCTCTTCTTCTCCAACTGCAGCTCCAGACTTGCACTCTGATCATCAAGTGAGTGAGTGAACAAATGAGGTGCTAGCCTCTCTTATTTATACAATCTGGCACGTGTGAATTGGGGTGTCTTTTCACTCGCTGGGCCGACTTCTCATTCTGGGTGGTTATAACCACTTTAATATATTCTGGCTGAGTCGACTTCTCATTCTGGGTGGTTATAACCACTTTAATATATTCTTGGGCCGACTTTTCATTTAGCCCACAACAATTAGGGTTTGACCAATCCGCAAAAGGGGATTTGGTCATTTACAATACCTGACATGATCAATCCACTAAAGGGGATTGATCTAATGAATAATACATCAATAATAAATAGAATACTCTTTGTAGTTACAATACTTCAACATGTTGTTCCTCTGAATGTATTAGATCTGAGATCTTTCTGGCTCTACGATTGCTTCTTGGACAAAGATCCCTTCTCTTTCAAGAGATTTAGATCTGCAGTAGTTGCTTTTTATTGTTTCTCCTACTCAATGTTCATGTGCTTGGAAGCTCCAAAAATCAAATTCTTCATCCTTTGACGCCTGCTCTTCAATGTGTGGTTCCCGAAATATCCCTGATCCGATGGATCTGGATAAACTCTACAGAAACTGATGACTCGGCTCTTAGATCTGATACTCTGGGGGTTTCTGGATGCGTTTTAGTTACTTGTTTAACATGCTTAGTGATTTTGCATGTGTGTGTCATATAAATAAGTGTTTGAGCAGAATATATGATGCATGCAAAATAAGGAACCAACACAACTCAATAGCATGTATTATATGGAAAAAGCAGGAAATACAACTGATAAGCTGAAAGCAAAGAACTAATCATCAGTTAGATCTCATGGATCAWCACTGGAATACAATGTAACTAATATAAAATACCCGTGATCAGAAGATGTGAATGGATCTACACATGCACGGATAGATCRGCTACATGCAACTCTGGAAACCCWCGGCAACTACTGCAAATGAAAGATATATTCGCCCTGGTGGCTACACTCRATCGATCGGCCTGAAAATTATCCCAAATTGTGCGCCCTGGCCTCTAGGCTCCTCTCGATATCTGTCAGACTGAACATCGRCTCACTAAAGCTCTGGATGGACCCCGGATGAGATCCCTTGGGGGGTTGCGCACCTCCTGGGCTCTGACAATGYGCCCTGATGATTACACYGATGGAATCAAATGATGTTTGTCTCAAAATGAGCGCCTTAGCCTCCTCTGTAATGGATCGGGAGGGTTTCCGCGGATCATTTCCAGTGAGCTCTTTAGAAACCAAATGTCCTTCCCCAAGTGTTGCGCACTTCCTGGCTGTCTGGTGAGCCCTGGCAGATTCCACCGTCACAATCTAATGAATGATGTCACAAAAGAAACGCCATGGCTCCCTCTCAAATGGGTCAGAAGAAAATGACGACATCTGCTCTGCTCTCGTCCAACTACACAAAACTGTCTCTAACCCTTGCACCGTCACTGGTTGCAATGCGCACTCCCTGAACTGGGTATGCAAAATACGGATCTGGAATGGTGAAGTACCTATATGGTACTCCCAACAGGCTAGGGTGTGTCTTCCAACACCGAAACCGATCTGTGGTGGTGGTTTCCTCCAGAAATCCACAAAACATAGGTTGAGGTCGACTTCCTCTTCTTATACCTCACCGATCTAATTTGTCGTTGACATCACTTAGGCTAAGCGCCTTTCCTCCTAAGTCGAATGTGATTAATTAATTAAGTCCCCCTTAACACCTTTTTCTTCTAATTCTCCATTGACTTTGGCTTAAGTGACTTTTCCTATGCTTTTTGGCTTAATTCATCATTTAGCCATTTATTCACACTTATTTCTCCCTTTGTTCCTTGTTTGTGCCTGATTATAGTCTACGGGAATAGATAGACTACTAAATCACTCCCTACTGAGGCTATCCTTGGGAATGGGACATCACAGTTCCATAACTATTCCCTTTGTTCTTTGGAAGGATGATGTCAATCCTTGTCTTCTATGCTCTACCAAGAGACCATGCTTCTACTGCGCCACTCTGATTTTATGGAGGAAGTCATGATTGTCTTTCACTTTGACCTTGACCATTATTTTGACTTTGACCAGTCAAACATTGACTTTGACCCAAAAACTCAACTTTGTCGTTTTTTTATGGCTGAGGCCACCAGGGGATGCGCTAGGTTAGGGCACACTAGGACATCCAAGAATTATGCCAAATGCTTCACTTAAAGTGCCCAAACAATCAGGTTAGGGTTTGTTGCTGCTGGAAGATTAGAAACCCTAGCTGCAACTGCAAGTGTGCTACAACGAGCTTGACAGAGAGTTGTGGATCTACCTTCCAATGGTTAGACTGTTCCGAAGTTGGTGTGGACCCATAACCTTTTACAATATTGTGCTCGTTTACCATAGACAATGCTACACCATTGTCACCCAACCATAGGCACAAAGCCACCCCCGAGCAGCTTAACCTTTGCTAGATAGAATGATTCTGGGAAGCCACACTAGAACCAACAGATAAACCAAGAGAGCTCGCCTTCTCCAAAGTAGCGCACAAGTAAGAGTACCAAAAAGGTTGAACAAGAGTGTGTTGCACCACTGCAGTTGTTGTTGCTTCTCTTCCAGACTTGCGTACTACTTCTGCTACTACTGCACTTCTAAGATATGTGCACCAACTAAGCGAGTGTGTGTTTTTCCAAATGAGATAAAGTGCCTTCTATTTATACTAATCTAGCCAGGTGAACAGGTGTCTCTTCAAGCAGGGTCGATCTATCCTTTTCTGCATATAATACTTCAATATTACTTATTCTGCTGAGTCGACTTGTCTTCTAGGGTTTTCAGACATTTGTTTAGGTTTTCTTTTACTTTCGGAATATTCTATTTTAGTCAAAGTTTTATCCATGAAGGTTAATACCTCCCGCAACTACCAAAACATCAACAGGATGAACTCTATTCACCTGCTCAAATGAGATCTCCTCACTCTCTACTCAGTGTGTATCTCATCCTCTCACCTAGGCTTCCTTTTATTACATTAAGATTTGACCAAATCAATCACTAACCCTAGATCTCCATAGTGATCAAAGGCTGAAATCTAATCTCACCTTCACTTTAGATCTAACGGCTATGACTTAATCAATGCTCCCTTAAGTTACAAATGTCAAAACTTAGGCATCTAATTTAATTAATTAAAATATCATTCACTTAAATAATTAACACAAAAAGTGAACTTCCTAAGGTTTTCTGAGAGGTTACAAGGACGACTTCCACATGCTCAACACCGAGCCTATGTGGAAGTACATGTCTGATGCTAATACCTCAACATTCCCTCTTAGCGAGGAAGGTACTTCCACCACCCGGAGGTGGCTCTGCCTTTGCTACCAAATTCGTTGCCATGGCTGCTCTCCAATCCACCTGATTAGTTTCTCCCTCTGAAGAGAAAGCTATCCCTGCCATCTCGCTTGGACCCATCTTCGAAGACTTTCACTGGCTGCCCGGATTTACTGTTCGCTATTCGCTACCTAAACCCATGCCCAAGGTTGCCCCAATATGCCCATAGCTTCCTGTTGTTGCCTGGATATTGTCTAGACATTGCCTGGCTATCTCAGCCTACTACCTAGGTTGCCTGCCCGCTGCGTGGGGCATCTGCATGTTGCCTAGGGCACATGGCCATTGCCCAGCGGCTACCCGGACCTGTCTGACAACTGCCTAGCCCTTGTGGGCCCTGTGTTCGACTGTTGGGAAAATTTGTTGTCACCAGATCTGCAGGCTCTCTCTTCGGCTCTTTCCTCAGCCCACCAGTTGTCGTTGTCCACACACACATGCACCAACAACAATCTAGTCTCCAATGTCTCAGCTCCATGTAGCTTCTTTTCATTTTGGCAGCTGCAGCAAATGACAATTGCCTCTTTCTTCTCCACGGACAGTAGCACCCTCATGACGGCGCACTCAGCTCCATGTTGACAGCAACTCATGCCTCTGTCTAGCCCGCCCTGGCCCGACCCCCACTCTGCACATGTTGTCGACCGGTCTACAACGTCCACTCGGCCCTCCACACAGCTCCCTGCGAATCTTCAAACCACCTGCCAAATTTCCACGCAGGCTTTTCACTTGTGTCGTCTACCAACCCACGATTCTACAGTAGTGGCAGTTGTTTTTTACCACACGTCGACCACTGATCTCTTCTACGAGTGGTCACTCAGTTGTTATGCGCACGCGGCTTCTCACCCTCTATCTATCGTGCCTAGCTCTTCAGTTTCCTGCATCGCCTTTTCTCTGTTGCAGATCCTTTTGCCACCACGTTCTACAGCACCTCGGTTGGTTGCACAAGTCACCGCCCTTGCTCACGACCTCTGCACGGCCTGGCCGAGCCTGCTCTCTTAGTTGGCTTCACTACTCGACCATTTAGTAMGCAGACTACAGCCGAATATTCTTATTTAGCAGTTGCTTATCGACATCCCGACCACCCTTYGTTGCTCACACACAGTCAATCTATTGAATCGCTCGATCTTCTGCAGCACGATATCAGCACCTACTGCAATCGACCAATCCTCGGCCCTGTGGATGTACAGCAGTACGTCGCGGTCGTACGTACAGTGCCTTCCCAAAAAAAAAATATTAATTTATCTCTTACCCTCTCTGCAGCTGCAAACTTTAAAAAAAGTTCCCTGCAGAAAATAAAAAATTTCTCATTGTAGAATAACTCGATCTCGTGCAAATTTGGCTTCCTCAAAGTCTCGGCTCTAATACGATGTTGATTCTCCCTGAACCTAGCACTTGACAATTAACTCAAAATAAAAATGCTTTATTTATTAATTGCACTGCTAGGTTATCAACGAAACATTTAGTGGAAGCATGAAAACAGAAACCAATCACACATTGCACAAGATATTCGAGTAAACACCCCTGGAAAAACCCTTGCAGGAAAACAAGATCTTATTTTATTAATCTTTGGCTCCCTTCCTGGGATAATGGTCCTTCAGAGGATTACAATGCAGCGATAGCCTAGCCCACCTAGTTGTTATCTCCCTCGCTGACCCTTTGCACCTTTCCTCAGCCTTGCCCACTCACACTTTGATGAACTCTCTTCACCCGCTCAAATGAGATCTCCTCACTCTCTACTCAGTGTGTGTCTCATCCTCTCACCTAGGTTTCCTTTTATTACATTGAGATTTCACCAAATCAATCACTAACCCTACATCTCCAAAGTGATCAAAGGTTGAGATCTAATCTCACCTTCACATTAGATCTAACGGCTATAACTTAATCAATGCTCACTTAAGTTACTAATGCCAAAACTTAGGCATCTAACTTAATTAATTTAAAGATCATTCACTTTAATAATTAACACATAAAGTGAACTTCCTAAGGTTTTCTAAGAGGTTACAAGGACGACTTCCACATGCTAGACATTGAGCCTATGTGGAAGTTTGATTTTTCAATAAGCAAGGTTAAGCATGAAGTTCATTCCATTTTAGCATTTAACCATAACCATTAATGTTGCAGCAACCAAGATCACAAGAAGAGACACCATGCACAAGAACACAAGAAGTATCCTTGGAAACCCTTCTCAACAAGGGAAGAAAACCCAGCCAAATCCTTTGCTATATTCTTCAAGAGAAAGACCTTTACCACCAAGATAAAACCTAGCACACAAGAGGGTTCTCAAACCCTAGAAGACTAGCACCCAAGAGAGGTGCGCACTTTTCCCAAGGTGTACTTGCTGAATTTTCCAAACTCACATGAAAGATATATGATTCCTCAATCGGGAATTTATCTTTACGTATACTAGACTTAGCCTGTCAACAGCAGTGTCTATTGGCACAGCAGGACCAACCTCACTAGCTTATAATAAAATTAATATTAACCAGATTAATTATCTTTTACATTAATTACTAATCACATTAAGGTGGGGCCAACCTATACCCTTTACATTACAATTAGGGTTACAGGCTGGTCTGACTCTTGAACAATATAGCAAGGGATCTGATACACCCACTAGTGCTCATCCACTAGGGGCACATCCATAGGGATGTCCATATCTCTGGCTCACTGCATTACATAGAAGAACCAGTTCTTCACACGTTCACCTGTGTTCGTCCACAGGCACGTCCACTCAACAGATCTTCTTTCCCACTGCATCACACAGGAGAGTCATCTGGAGTTTCTCATCAACTCTGCTGCTCAGAGGAGGCTAATACATCATCTTCATTTCTGTTCTCATGACGATGCACCCAACACTTTGGGATTTCACACGTTCACCTTATGCTTAGCCATAGGCACGTCCAACTCAGCAAATCGCCTTTCCCACGGGATAATCATCTGGAGTTCTTCTCAACTCTCTGAATGGAGGAGGTTATCTCTATGTTCCATCTCTATCTCAGATAGGAACCATGTACCCTTCTTAGGGGCTTTCTCTCAGGTTTGTAAGCTAGAGAAAGTCTCACATAGCTGCAATGATCCACATCTCACAGGTTTGTAAGATGGAGAATGTCCAATGTTAATACATCAACATAATATTGGAAGAGGAATGCATGTGCTAGCCAAGAGAAGGAATGTGCCCTATTTAATAGGGATGAAGCGCATGAGAAGAGAAATAAGGATAATTAATGCATGAAAAGTGAATTAATTGACGAGTGAAGGGAGATAAGATAAGTTAGGCTTTAATTAGCCCAAATACGCCCAAAGACGTGTGTGCCACCTCATCAACACGTCCACCTCATAATTATTTGCTTTAAACCTTAGAAAGTGTGCCCCCTCATTAATTAAGCCACCCAGTTGCCACATGTCACACTGAATCACTGCCATTTGTCGAAATTTGACCATGCCACTTGTCACCTTTGGAGGCGACCACCCCTGTTATAAACAGAAACTACTAAAAATAGGGATCTAGCCCTAAAAAATAGGAAACTGCCAAAAATGTCCAAGATGACTAGAACATTGCCATTTATGAAATGTCTAAAAATAGAATCTCGCCGCATGTCAATGATATCATACTCATTGGATTCGATTTTCCGTGAGGATTCCAAATATGCAATTAGAATTAACATGCAAGCCCCGGTGCTCCACCTGTTAAAAATAGAAACACTGTCAAGTCATCCCAAAAAAGCTCCAACAGACTCAGAATATCTCAAGGATCAATACTATATGTTTAAAATTGGGATATGAGTCTCTAGTCGTTGTCTCCTAAAAAGTAGAGTCACTTGCTATAAATAGACATCGCTCTCAAATACATGTGAAACCATGCTAGCTCTATCTCTGAAACAAAAACAACCACTAACCAGTCATGCACCTATCTCTAATGGGAACCAACCTCTGACTCACACAAGTGCTCAACCTGGGAAAATCTCTGAATGCCAGCCAAGATAGGCTATGCTAGCTCTTAACCCTCGAGATTTTCAAGGGTGAAAATCCAAGGGTTAACACCTCCATAACCTCTTTTATATCCTAAAAAATACCAAAAACATTGTTTCACTAAAGCTACTCTCACTCACCTTGTACTTCATTTCCTAGCTTTAGTAATCCTACTAGGGATATCCACCTTGAGTTGGACAGTCGGCCTAAGGTGAAGAGGATAGCTACTCTCATAACCTTTGTATTGTATCACCGCGGACATATGAGCTTTAATTGCTTGCTTATTACAATATAAGTGTGTCATGTGCAATGATGTATAGAGCTAATTATAATATTCAGTCCTAATGAGTTGAACATATAAACCCTAATAATAAAACGTTAATCTATAAGTGTACATTGAGCACATAAATACATCAACGATTTTCTCTACAATGACACTTTTATTAAATAAATACATTTTCACCCCAAACAAAAGGTGTTATGAGTATGGCTATCTCCTTAGAAATTACCCTAGGAAGGAGGGGAAGGTCGGGGCAGATATTTAGGTAGCAGAGGATGAAAGATTACAAGTGCCATGAAGGAAGAAGGCATTTACAAAGGACAATCAAGGGAATCCACACTGACTTTTCTATTACTTAAGTCCTTACTACTTATTCATTTTGTTCAACTATTAAGATATTACTTAGTTACCTCATTCAACTCATTGTTTTCTATCTCTACTTTACTAATATTACACTTTTCAAGATAGAGTTTCATTTCTGTAGTTGGCAAACATTGAATTGTCTCCATTTTCTTTACGATTATTTTGTTGCCAAAATGATTTACCTCTTGTATACAAGTTTAGTAGTTCTTTATTTTTTCTATATATAGTTACATTTCTTGAACTTATCAGGAATTGTGTACATTAGAATCAACTCTTGGTGTTCCTCACCATTGCCTTCCTAGCTAGCTTGTAGTCTAGGTCGTATGAAGAGGTTGCATTTATTATTTATGCTTGCATTGCCAAAATTCTTCTTGAGTTATTTATGTAATTAACCATCTTGGTGAGAAAACGAAGTAGCAAAAGTTTATTTCTCATTGTCAACTCAAGTTGTTAAACTAGGTTTGCAGTTCTCCAAAAATTATGAAGTTAATTTTTTTCAAACTTGAATGTCAATCGCTTTTCCACTTTGCCAACCATGGATTTGCGATTAATGATGGGATCTAAGTTTTAGACATTGTAATGATTATTTAATCTAGGGGTAAGGTATAAAGTGATATTGTAATGTTAACAAGTTGAGATATAAAGTTAGAATATAAGTTATACATTATAGCTAATGTAGTATTAAGACATGACATGTTAAGACACCATTGAAATAAAGAGATTAGGTGAGTGGTTCCTAACAAGAATAATGGAACTTGCTTGACATATATACAACACCTTTGTATGTAATTTTTTGAACATTGTACTAATTCAATCTCTCGTTTCCATCTCTCCATATATACTGCCCTATGTGTTTGTATTTCATTTAACACTGAGGTATAAGAAAATTACAAAGTGATAGCCTAACCTAGATTCTGATGGTTTAGTTTCAAACATAGTTATTTTGGAAAACAAGTTTAATGAAGAAAATATGTATTCAGCCACATCCTTTCCCACATTCTAGACATGCAAGTTATTTTGGAAAACAAGTTTAATGAAGATAATATGTATTCAGCCACATCCTTTCCCACATTCTAGACATGCAACTTCTTTAGAGTTTCCCCATTGTTTAAGTCTCCTGCAAACGATTATGTAACCAGAAACATATGGGCAGGACCCCAAAACATCATTCCACGTTTCGGAAGTGGATCTTAATGGGAAAGGGCTTGGAAGCATCATGGATACATTTCAAGATCATTTCCATTTTTGGAAACATTGTATCCACAACCAGAAACATGAGTCCCACATTTCAGCCCCTACCCTGAAATGTGCGTATGAGTATGAAGAATCCAACCCCCGAGTACATGTATGCATGCTACTTAGTTATGTACAATAACATGAACTGGATGGCATATGTCATATTAAAGACAAACATCAGATACATTGATAACTCTCTTTTTGGCTTGTAATTGATAAATGGTAATCTGAAATTTTTATATATCCTGATATATATACAGAGAGAGAGAGAGAGAGAGAGAGAGAGACTGTTTCCACTCTATATCATGCCTAGGTTATCAGAAAATTTTCATTTCCATTTCAGTTATGGTTCTTCTTTATTACTATAATCATTTATCACATTAGCTGCATAAATAAGATCACTAAAAGAGAGGTAATCACATAAACAATAGAGACACACGGATTATCCTGGGAAACCCTCATCGAGGAGAAAACCCAGCAAAAACTTCGTCAATATAGATAGACCAAAGACCGAACAAAAGATCCTCCTCTACTCCTTCACTAGGAAGAGTAGTGCACCACTTAACCAAGAAATACCAAGAGATAGACCAAAACCCTCATTGATGTCACCCCCAGTTGCAGTAGTTTCTCCTCCAAGATTGGCGCACATCTTCATAGTTGCAGAGCTAGTGTGATGAGTGTGTTCAAATGAGACACCATCCTCACATATAAATACAAGTTGTGAGGTGGTGCTAGGGTTGTGACTATTCACTTGGTGGAGTCGACTTCTCCTAGAAGTGGCTAAAACCACTTTACAATTACTAGGGGCCGACTTTACAAATACCACCATACAAATACATGTTGACCAATACACAAAAGGGGATTTGATCTTATACAAGACCCGACTTGATCAATCCACAAAAGGGGATTTAATCTATACAATAATGACTCAAATATAAGTAGAATATTCTTCGAAGTTACAATAATTCAACACTCCCCCTTAACAAGAAGGGTATTCTACTGACAACATTAACAACAACTGACTGGACTCAATACATCATCAAGAGGAGGGGACATCGTCATCATCATCGGGAACATTGTCGGTCATATCTATAGGCCATCGGAAGTTTTTCTCATCATCAATATCATCCTCATTTGCAGCATGGAGCTGGATTAACATCATCATCAGCAGCAGCATGAAGTTGGAACATCAACATCAACATCAACAGCACGAAGCTGGAACAACAACATCAATAGCACGAAGCTGGAACAACATCAACAGCACGAAGTTGGAACAACATCATCAACAACCCGAAGCTGGAACATCAACAACTTGAAGCTGGAACAACATCATCAACAACCCGAAGCTGGAACATCAACAACTTGAAGCTGGAACAACATCAACATCATCAACATCATGAAGCTGGAATAACATCATCGTCATCAACAGCATGAAGTTGGAACATCAACATCTATGTGTGATAACAGAATGAGGTAGGTGCATCAACAACAACATTTGTGGTACTCTGACAGATCATCCTTAGCGGACCTTCGGGATCTGCCTAGGAATCATAAGATTCCCTAGGATATAAAATCCTAACCAGCTACCACGTGGTACTCTGACAGACCGTCCTTACCGGACCTTCGAGATCTGCCCAGGAATCATAAGATTCCCTAGGATATAAAATCCAAACCAAGCTACCACTACTGACCACAGTTGGCATATACATGCACAGATACTCTGACAGATAGTCCTTACCGGACCTTCGGGATCTGTCCAGGGATGATCAGTCCCCTAGGATATAAAATCCTAACTGAGCTACCCGTTGTTGGTCAGGATACCAAAGTATCATCAGCATCACTCCCCCTTTCGAGGGAGGTCCTTTCAGACAACACCAAGCTTGTATCGGAAGTACTCAAACTTCACACGAGACAGAGGCTTAATCAACACATCTGCAACCTACTCATCTGTGCCAACTTATTGGAGCTTTACAACTCCCTTCTGTACCATGTCATGAATGTAGTGGTACTGGATCTCTATGTGCTTCGTCTTATCATGAAACATTGGGTTCTCTGTCATCTTTATTCAACTCTGGTTATCACATAGAATCACAGTAGCTTCCATCTCCAGATCGAACAGACATGTAACAACTTCCAAAACCATATGGCTTCGCAACTGGCAGAGCATGCTGCAATGTACTCCGCTTCTACCGTACTGAGAGCAATACTGGATTGCTTCCTACTTTTCCACGAAGTCATGGCTGACCCTAAACTGAAACAACATCCTAAAGTGTTTTTTTTGTCTGAAGAACTTCCAGCCCAATCTAAATCAGTATAACCATATAGTCTGAAGTCATGATCTCTAGTATAACAGAGACCATAGTCCAACATGCCCTTAAGGCATCTCATCACATGCTTTGCAGCTACAAGGTGAACACGTCTGGGCTCCACCAAATACTGACTCAAGGTGTTCACAGCAAAGCATATATCTGGTCTGGTATTCGTCAGATATATCAACGAACCAATCATCTGTTTGTATAGAGTAACATCAACTATTTCGGACGAAGTATCAGCCAATAACTTCAGATTCATCTCCATAGGAGTGGACATGCTTTTACAATCCATCATGTCGAATCTCTTCAGAATTTCCACAGCATACTTTCCTTGAATAAGGAAAATCTCTTCTGGGCTCTGCCATACTTCAAAACCTAAGAAATAGTATCTCGGGCCTAGGTCCTCATTTCAAATTCAGCGGCAGGCTTCTTCTTACAATCTGTGATGAGATTTTCTTCATCTGTCAAGAATAAATCATCCACATACAGAAACAATATAATTGGTCCATCATTCTCAATCTTGAAGTAAAGGTTGGTATCAGCTTTACTCTTGGTAAAGCCCAAGCTCATCATAAAACTATCAATCCTATCAATC
>JASDQU010106277.1:74408-142173 GCA_032191745.1 Picea mariana
GGGGGGGGGGGGGGGGCGCTCCCCTGCAGCACTGCTCTGATCTAATGGATCAACATGAAAGTTTGAGGTAATCATCTTGGTCATCCCAACGTGGGGCATAGCGTGCAGGAACTGAGATATGTGGCTGAAGATCTCCCTAATGAAGAGGACTAGGCATCTTTGGTCCCGATACCGGAAGAAAGTAGAGAGTGAGCCACTCGATTCCCTAAAGAGGAAATGATAGCGTCCTCTGATCTCATAGTATATGGGGCATCTAAAGATGAAGTGCATCTCTGTCTTTGGCTCCTGTAAGTGGCACATTTGGCAGATCCTATCCGACCATGGTATACGGTGGTCTGTCTCAATCCGGAGTTGATGAGATCGAGTGAGTGAATCCAATGCATGCGTGTATAAGGGGGGCGAACGACGATGCCATCCCACAACTCCAAAAAGTGCTCTAGATAGAAGGACATCTTTGAGCCCAGGCTCGTTAGAGGCGAGGTCCAAGTGAGCTGAATGTACAGTATGTAGATGTCCTCTCTAATAGCTTGATTTAGTACATGTCTAGTCGGCAAGAGATGGCTTGATGCATCAAGGGAGAAACTGAACAAGGGGAGGCATTCTAGGGAGATAGTTATCAACTGGAGAAGCTAAGACACCTCTAAGAACCAACCACGCGCAAGCCTTTCACAATGAACAGTTCTTTGCTAACTTGGAGAAATGTAACTATGCCATGAAGCACATTCGGTACCTTGGTTTCATTGTGGATGGTAATGTAGTTTATGTGGACCTTGAGAAGATATCGGTAATTAGAGATTAGCCTACCCTAATCAACATCATGAAGTCATGTAACGTGCTAGGTCTAGCCAACTTCTACCAATGCTCTAGTATATCAACTACATGACAACTTATTGCTCTACCTTAGCAAATTTTGGGTCCCCGCCAGTCCCAAATGCGACAAAATCCTCTAGGAAGCTCATGTACTCCCTTCAAAACTCGTTTGAATTTGGAGGAATTGGGTACATATATACAATGTTTGTAGTTGTACCAAACATTATCACATTCCAAGTAAATTTTGCTTTAACCTCTACATTTTCAAAGATTTTGGTAATTTTAGGGTCTTTGACATCCTCTAACCAAACATCATCTATCTAGTCAAGGACAATGGAAGAGCTTCCTTATGCAGCAATTTCTTCATCTTTCCCAGAGAGTGCATGCAGTAATGTTGTTTTTCCCCTTTTTGTGTAAGATTTTGATATCAAAAGCTTGTATTTTTTAATCCCTTTTGTGTTGTTCCATTGTTAAGCTATTTGTTGTAAAAATACTTAATACTATCATGATCAGTTGGAACTTGGAATTTGATCCCCAACAAGTACTTTCAACATTTGAGTAATGTGTGCATAATTGCCCACATTTTTTTATCATATGAGGATTCTAAACAGTTTCTAGAGTTGAGTTTTCTGCTCTCAAAGGCTATCAGGCATCCATCCTGCATTAATATTGCTCTGATCCCAAAGCTACATGCATCACTATTGGTAGATTAAACATTGATTGGCACACTTGATCATAGGCAATGGCAATCAAAAGAATTTACCTTTTAGAACCTCATCAAGTCTCAAATTTTCTACAAAAGCAAATCTATGTCCTTATCACCTCCAATGCTCAATCTATTTTTTTGGATCCTAAGAGTTGTGTCAATTTTATTATTGGGCCTTTCATTGATATTTTTGAATGTGATCTTATCCCCATGGATTGTTGACTCATTGGCACATATTATTTATGCTCACCACATCAATGTGAACATACAACTATAATGATGATTATCATAAAACCAACAAAATGCACAGGGACAATTAGGTGTACAAATTTACATCCCTTAGAAAGATCACAGGTTCCTGACACATTTTGTTCTTCGTTGGTGTTTGAAATTCCTAGTAGATTTAGGCCTCTTGCTATAAGTGTTGTTATTAAGCAGGATGAACATATAGTTGTTTTATATTCACCGTTTTGAGATTCTTTTGCATGATGGAGTTCCACCCCAGGCCTAAGCAGTTTACATTTTCTAGGCCACCTCTCAAAACATGCAATACTCCATACAAATACCACAACTACACAAAATAAGTAGCCTATTGTATACTTGGTTGGAGATGGAGCTGACCCTTTGAGCAACTTCTCCATCTTAATAAGAAATCAAAACAATTTTATCTACGTTGGAAGGAAATGATGAGCAGTAGAAATACATTGGTTTTAGGCGGCTTTTTAGCAGAGATAATTTTAGTGCTCCTCATGTGAGACAACTGATCTATGATAGGATATTTTGTGGTAGGCTATCTTTAGAAAAGGTTCAACATCTATTATTATTTTCAGTCACTACTTTGTCATCATATCAATATAAATAACATGTACTAATACAAAGATGAATTCAATAGAGTTACCTTTCTGAATCTCTCACATCTACTGTGTACACATATCAATATCAGAGAGCATTAGCACCAAATGTATTCTAACCAGGGCCTCCCATAATACTATAATGCAGGCCATATTGATAGAGCATAACATATTAGCATATTGCAAACTAACATACCAGAAGCTTGAAATGTAGTGATGTGCAGATTGAAAATCATCAAGTCAACAAAGATATTTGAAAGGCTCTATACAGATAAGCTCAGACAATGTATAAAATTGTGATTCTTATTATATGAAAACTTCAAAGGCAAGAAGCCCACGTTGCTCAGGAAATAACCAATATCCACACATCTTAGATTTTGACTAGAAAAGATTAATTAACAAAGTCACAAGAGCATCAGCAATGTAACAGATATGTAGTAACTTTTAGAAGTTGCAGCCTTAGAGACAACCTCTGACTGATACCTGTCAACATAAAATATTATTCCAAATGAACCGAACTCATAACCTTCCCATTATTTCCACTTTCACCAACACTTTCCTTGCAAATCTAACAAATGATATAAAACAAAGAGCACTCACATGATAAACTGGGAGATCACTGAGGTTGTACAAGACAACTGTAGTTTCAGGTGCTGAGACCGTGCATTCCCACATGATGGCTTTGTAATCAGCACCATGTGGCTTGGTCACATATCGCTTGTCCCTGGACTGGATACCGGAACCCTTATTTTTCAACTTATGAGAAAAGTAAAGATCCATCCATGGTTTCAGCCGCTTTGTAAGCAGGTTGCATTGTGTGCCACCCAGTTTGATGTCAACCTCAGCTCGAACTGGCATTGTTAACTGCCAAATACAACAGTTTTATTCAGCTGAAAAAGCCCTTGTTTCTGCATATATATGAGAACATTTCATATCAAGAAAAAAATCCCTAAAACTCTGATAGAAGAGACAAACAGAGAAGTGGACAAGCAATAAAATTCACTCTCCTCTTAAGTTTTGTTCTTGTTTCCTTGTAACAATTCCATGAAGCACACTCCACTATACTAATGACTGCAGGTCGTCCGCATTAAAAGAAGATCAATCTAGAGAAATTAGTCCTAACAAATCTTCATAATGTAGGATAAATTAAAAAGAAGAGTGTGAGGGGAAGATAGAGCAAAAGATATCCCAATTCATGTCCTTGAAATAAAAACGGAAGAAAACAGTAACATACAACAAAGTAGCATGTCAAATGCTGGCAAGAACATCACAAAAAAGGAATTTCACCTACAAAAACAGTGATACTAACAATTTCAATAAATTATGGAGATAGATAAAACTAATGCAGGCTCCAGAGAGGAAACCCCATTATAGTAATAAGATAATGCCTCCATTCAAAAACTTGAACTATCTAGCCATACTCAAGTTTCAAAAGATACTTTTGAGTAGAGGGCCAGATGATGACAGCATGGCTATAATATTTGCAATACAGTATTGTTGGATGTCTAAATGCATGTCTTTATGAACTGTCTTTATAAGATCAATGTATATAAAAATTTCATCTGTTTCAGAATAGAAATACATAAATTACATGTACGCACCTACAAGGTTAACATCATTTTCACTCGGAAATTGACTCTAATATCTAAGACCTAGGTACTTATCAACTTCCATTGGCTCAGAAGAAAAGTAGATTATGATCTGTCTAGGAGCTCCGTTGACATGCACATTGTCAAATAAAAAACAACAAGATTTACCTCCCTCGGAATGTGAAAAGATGTCGCTACTGCAACCTTCAATATCTCCAAAATGGACGTGCTTCCCTCTTTTAGGCACTGTGAAGCAATCCCCCAACATATCCAACATTAATATATACAAAAACAAAATCAAACAAGGATTTACTTGCACATTTATGCATTATCACTATAAATGGTACTCCATTTGGTAAAGCAAAAAATGATATCGCCTTTGGACATTCTCATCTAAAGGGAGATGATAGGAATCTAGAGACCAACATGAATTTCACTGAAGTCTATTTGAATGTCAAACTGTGAAGTACTATCTCCCATATCATCAGAAATCTGTGGTCTACTACTGCTTTGCAGCTGAATACCCATTATCTCATTCTCAATTCTCAGTCGTTGGCCCTTGTTGAAGTACTTCATGCTGAGCTTTGGCAAAGTGAAGCTAACCTTCCAGCAGAAAATGCAGAAATTGTTAATAATAGTCCAGAATGGCACTCCAGACAAACAGAAAGATAAATATCCAATGATATCTAGGGATCAAGATAGACTAGACTTTATAGAAGTAAAAATGAGAATAATACATCAATAAGCAATATTCTTGCCAGGAGAAAAAACGCACCACATGATGGATGACCTTTACTCCAGTTGCATGGTATACCAATTATAAGTCCATTACTAATAAGTAAAATTTGAAAACATAAATACTACTTACTATCATATAGCTACAATCAACTGTGTAGTTGACTAAACTGCTTCCTCCTGACAGAAAAACCTTGTATCAGATCTAAAGATTCTATATACATTACATAACGGTTAAGAACATGTGTTTTCTCCTTGGAGCTCACGGGTAGAAAATGCGGAGGAGGGTAGGGTATGTACACCTCCATAGACTAAGCAGTCAAATCACTGCATGGAGAGGGCCCCTTGTCCCACAAACAAGGGGGGCTCATACATCAATTTGGCATCTGGCTAGGCTGTGACCTTAAATTAGACATTAATATTATTATTATAAACAAAAAGGTACATGGTTCCAGAGAGAAACGTTTTCCTTCAATTAAAATTTTCAATATGTCTATTTAAATTTTACCAGAATCGATAACCTATATAGAAATATGCATAGCCAAAGAAATAGAAAACATCAACAAACCTCAATGAGTTTAGATATGTACTACTTTCTTCAACCACCAGGATGCATACAAAGCAATATACTGCCAAAGACAATGTCCAACAAGCTAGGATGTATATATAATTCATGTTGTAAGCATACATGGGGATAATACTGAAGAGGAGAACTGCTACAAAGTTTCTTGTAAACCTTCCTTTGTACATACATACATGCATACATACATACATATGTATGTATGTATGTATGTATGTATGTATGTATGTCACTAAGTATGAATGTATATGGAGATAAAAGCAGCTTGCAGGTAGCAGAAATGAATAAATTTAAATCTCATATATCTTGAGCTCTGGAGCAGGCATTTTTATCTTTATATTGATTCTGAAATGAACAGCTGATACGAAAAGTTATCAGGAGGTTGATACAGAGAGCAATTTTTTTAAAGCAAAACAAGTGTCACTCAGGGATGGTGTCAAATGAAAGAATATAATGAGATATTGGTGGAGATAAAAGATGGAACAATGCATATTTTTTTTAAAACATTATAAAAGGTTGGAGTACCCTGACCAAAGCCAACCCATCCACAACTCCGAATCATTTGGTACATCTCAATTATTGCTTCAGACATGAATATATACCAGCTGTAACTGGCTCCTAGGACCCTTTATGTGCTCAAGTACATGACCCATTAGCAGGCACACTATTACCGCATTTACCTTAACCCCCTTACAAAACAAAAACAAGCTCAATACACTAAATCGAGAATTTTAGATTTGACTTGAATATTTGTCTTATATCAGATAATACTAAATAGAGATATCAATATGTTATATACCAGAATGACTAATATTTCATACTAATCATGTTATTGAATGCATTTTTAAGGCTTAATTTTGTTCTATTAATTTCACAAAGAAACCCTGAAATTGTTAGATACATATACCCTTTAGCTATCCCAACTTGCATAGTTTGGACTAATACATTATCTGCAACTGAACCTAGAAGTAGAATAAAATAGAACATTTTGGACTATCTACATAATGTGCAATTTAGCCTAGAAGTAGAATAGAATAGAACATTGAACCTCCCAACGAATGGATATGTACTAATAACCAAAAGACAAAACCAGTGTCTTTTGCAAGGTACCCATTTTCTATTGGTTTTAATTAACCTACATGAAAACAACAGCAATTGATTCTAGAAGTGCGAGTCAAACTGAACAGAGGAAAGCTAACAAGCCTACTTTCATCATTAAAATGACCACAGGAAGACAGCTACAAACAGGAAAGCAGTATAACAAGCCTACTTACATTTTCTGGAAATGCCAGCATATATTTTTTCACAGATAACATGGGAAAGCTTTCTTTTGCTTTTGATATTTCCATGGATTCATATTTCTCTGTGGTTCTGGGATCAAAAATTTTGTCTACATCGGCATCTTCTGCTTGTTCTTTTGCAAGTGTTTTGGTTTTAAATATATCCTCATTTAGATTCACCAACACTTCACCACATGTTCCTTCAATGCGCTTGATAGTTACTCCCATTTCCCTGAAACCAAACAGCAACACCATTAAAAAATTTAAAGCCAAATATTATAAATCAAAAATCAACTTTATAGGATTGAGACAAAATATTTTTTATTATAAACAAAAAAATAAGATAACAAATCAAAGAACCCACAACAAAGCACTGGTCAGTTATCCTTCATAAATCCCTAGAATTCTCTTTATTGAATTCTAAGCTAAGATGAAAACGAGCTGCACATGGAAAAAACCGTCAATCATTCGTAGTTTAAAACATGCCATCATGAGTAGTATGTTTCTCTTGCTACAAAGATTTCATAAAATTCCCCTCTGATCAAGAAGAATGAATAGTACTGATAAACAAGGAGTCTGATTTATCTAGTGACAGAGAAATTCCAACTACCACCAAATGACAGCCCTCCAAATATCAGGAACCGCTAAGTTCATTAAGAGGAATTTACAATGAACTGGCAGTAGAATATGGAAGGAAATGGTAGGAAATGGAAGGAAATGGTCCACATGCACCTTTGAAAAGTAAGCCTTAACAAAACAAAGGTTCTAGTATATGGAAGGAAATGGAAATGGGGAAAGGAAATATGGAAAAGAGAGAAATGGAAGAAAGAGGCAAGGAAATGAAATGAAAATGAAAGGGAACCAATGCCTATCAAATTCCAATCTATTGGGACAGTGGAGTCATGAAATACTGCATGGAAAAAACTAGTTTGATGCATTCACAACTACTTCATGCAAAGGCATTATAATGGAAGAAAGGACTAATTTGACACATTCAACCATAATAGATGAAAGAACTAGTGTTGATACATTCATCATTTAGTTATTTACTCAAGGTGAAAGAAACTAGGTTTGATACAATTCACCTTAATGTTTGCTGAAAATTAGGTGTGGAAACTAATCTTGGAGGGCTAGAGATGCCACACATCAAACAAATATGAAGGTCCTCTTATACTTGGCTAAATTATGATTCCAATTCAAAAACAAATTTGATAGATGAATGGAAATAATGAAGAAATAAAACAGCAAGAAAGGCAAAAGGGACATGGTTCCTCAACTTGACTTGCTCCTAAATGAATGGGCCTTCACATTAGCATGACAACAAGAGGTTTCTACAAAAAAAATTACAATAAATGAAGAGCCTAAAATGAAACTTACAACAAAGTAGATGCAATACCTTACTTCTTAATTATGTCTTTAAGCTTGATATACAGTGGAGGCCAACATCAACCTTCAACTCCAAGCTCCTATTCTACCATCACTTCTCAATCTCTCATACTCCAAATCGCCAAAATCTCTAATTACAAATCAATGGAGAGAAAGCTCCTTTATGTAAAGGTAGCTCCATCTCTCTTACAGTAAACAAGGAATTGTTTTCCTAGATCCATTGGTTCTCTAAAAAATTAAATATACTCAACAACTTCCTTACTAAAAGTAGCAATGAGTTGTTGAGATCCACTTTCTTCTCCAAGAAGAACAATAAATATACTTGGATCTATCTATATACATCCTTATCTCTAAGGAAAACAATATTATAATGCTCTCTCACATAACCAACTAATGTGACAAGTCAAACAACACTAAAATAATGAGTGGTTAATTATGCCATGTAATGTTTCCAACAAGATAAGCTCAAGAAAGATGGGACACCTCACATGGTGGTTGACCATGTCAAGCCAATAAGTAGATCCTCTCTCTCGTAAAATCACTCCATAATGCAATCTCGAAAAATGTGCAGTGCATCTCTTCCCCAAGTAGGTCAAATTAGTTCATAGTCACTTTAAACTTCAACAAGGTGAAACAAATGTGAACAAGGCTCATTCAAAGGTGCATGTGGACCATCTAGTGGAGCACACCACCTACTAGCTTAAAAGAATGTGCCAAGGAGTTAAGGCATGTGGATAGGACCAGGAGCTCGTACCACATGGATAAGGGCAAGGATGAGTGGATGTGAAGACTAGGGTGCATGCATAACAAACCTCTCAAACCATGTTCAAAGCTCAACCACCTCCTCAACATGGAAACCAAGGGATAAAGATGAATAGATAAAGGGGGTAAATCATAAATTTATTTTTCTTTTCTCTCTCTCTCTCTTTTGTGTTGCCTCTGTTAAATTTATAGCAGTTGCAAGAGCCATTCTCCTGGAGGATGGCTAAGACCCTAGACGAGATCTAGGGCCCCCAGTGCACTTCTGGGGTACTTGGTCTGGGACCAAACAGTCAGTGCCATGATAAAAGCCCCTAGATATGTCTAGGGCCCCTGGACATGGTCCAAGGTACCCATGCCTGGGGCATGGGTTTCTTGGTCTGGGACCAAGCAGCTAAAGCCCCTAGATATGTCTAGGGCCCCTGGACATGGTCCAGGGTACCCATGCCTGGGGCATGGGTTTCTTGGTCTGGGACCAAGCAGATAAAAGCCCCTAGATATGTCTAGGGCCCCTGGACATGGTCCAGGGTACCCATGCCTGGGGCATGAGTTTCTTGGTCTGGGACCAAGCAGTTAAAGTCCCTAGATATGTCTAGGGCCCCTGGACATGGTCCAGGGTACCCNGAACCAAGCAGATAAAAGCCCCTAGATATGTCTAGGGCCCCTGGACATGGTCCAGGGTACCCATGCCTGGGGCATGAGTTTCTTGGTCTGGGACCAAGCAGTTAAAGTCCCTAGATATGTCTAGGGCCCCTGGACATGGTCCAGGGTACCCATGCCTGGGGCATGGGTTGATCCTTGGTCTCTGACCTTGGTGGATAAGACCACAGGAAAAGTCCTGGGGCTACTTGATTCTCAATCAAGTACTTGATGGTACTTGACCTTCCTTGAAGAAGGACATAACCACAAGAGGGATAAGTCCCATATGCAGTGATGATAAAGTAATAGGTTCACCATGTAATATGAAGGAATGAGTAATGCCACCTTGCAAACCCTCCTTTACCCTTGTTTGATTGGTTTGGGGTTTTGTTGTTGTATTAAGGGGTAATGTTTTAAAGTTAAATATTAAATATTATTGTCACATGTTTAAATTCCAAATTTAAACATGTGACTTTTTAGTTAACTTAAACTAGCCCTAACCCTAACCTAATTACTATATAAGAAACCCCCCCCTACACCTTTTCATCTATCATTCTCACACTTGCTAGCGCTGATCTTCTTTGCTGTGGTCTGCGGCCTCTTTGTTTTTCCTGTGAGAGCAGCCTCTTTGGTTTACTGTGGGTGCGGTCTCTTTGTTTTTCCTGTGGGAGCAGCCTCTTTGGCTTACTGTGGGAGCGGCCTCTTTGTTTGCTGTGGAATGGCTTCTGTGTATTTGTTGTGGTTGAAGTTGCAGCCTTCTCTTGTGCAACAGCGGCCTCCTCTTGTGATTGTCTTGTGATTGCAGCAGCTGCGGCCTCCCCTTGTGTAGCAGCAGCTCCCTTGTATAGTTGCTGTAGCAGCGGCCCTTGTGCTTGCTGTGGATGCAGGTGCAGCCTATTGTTCAGATCCGGCCTCTTTCATTGACTGCCGGTGAAGTGTGTGCTAGATGTGGCCTCCATCGTGTCTGTTGTAGGTATAGCTGCGGTCTCCTTTGTATTTACTGCAGGTGTAAGTGAAACCCCCCTTTGTATTTGCTGGGTGGGTATTGTGTTTCAGTGTGAGAGCTTTGTATGGCACTCTTAGCCTTTTATTGAGTGAAGACCCTTGAAGTTACGGACCTGTCATGAGAACAGTCCTTAAGGGTTTCGGCCCCCTTCATCTCTGTCTGCTGTGTGAAGAGATCAGCGGCCCTTTTGCTAGGGTAATCTTGAAGGGGTGCCATTTGCTGAAACACACCTAACAGTTCAGCTCTGTTCTCTACTGAGATAAGGGTTTATATACAGTCCTGCTTTCAGCCTCTTGGGTATGGGTTTGACTGTGTGAGGGTTTGGGAAATTTATCTACCTTGTTTGGGTTTGTGTTTTTATCCCTGTGGCCTTGAGTATGGTGGCAAGAAAGTTCYTTCATTCTTTGGTATAGAKATCCACTATAGATCTATGGACTGAACCTTTGTCTGAGCATACTAAACTGGATCTACACCTACTGTGGTTACTGTGCTACCTTCAAGGTAAGTTGGTTGTATCAGGTATGTCCCTTACTCATCTGGATTTGATGCTGTTTCAGAATTGTTTAAACTAGCATGTATTGTGTAGATCTAAAGATATTTATGTTGTGAAATGATTAGGCAAACTTATTAGATCTGTTATCTGTGTTTGGGCGTTTAGATCTATTGTATATCTCAGATCTGGTTACTGTTACATTAGAACTGAATACTGTATCATTAGATCTGAGTTTGGATTCATATTAGAACAGAGTTCCTTGTATAAGTGTATTGCTGTCCTTCACAGATCTATTTTCAATGTGTCCTATCTCTGATTGAGTAACAGATCTGTGTCCTATCTCTGATTGAGTAACAGATCTATTTGTTTTAATCTTTGAAATTTAAAAGAAACTACTGTTCTGCATTTTTACCCTAAAACTAACAGCCTCAACATATGTGCCAAAGGGGGAGTGCTACCTTCATGTGTTGTACCACATCAAACATAAAGTTGCATTCCCTAGTGAATGATTAAAATATTTTAAGATGGAACTTAGGGAATCAGGCCTCGATGAAGGTTCATAACATATGAATATAAATAGGCCAACAATGCAACACTCAAGCTAAGGTCTCGGTTTAAATATAATAATAATAATAATAATCTATTTTTAAGGTCACGGCCAAGCCACACCAAATTGGTGTATGAGATGCCCTTGTTTGTGGGACAAGGGACCCCCCTCCACCCAACAATTTGACTGGTAAAGTCTACAGAGGTATACATACCCTACCCCCCTCTGAATTTGAACTTGTGACCTCTTAAGAGGAAACACATGTTCTTAACCATTAGGCCCACTCAGGTTGTATCCCACACCACTTTGATGTGTTCACACATGGAAATGATGAAGTGATGAAATATGGAAAATGAAAGGCTATTATGAAGTGAAAACTATATGACTATGGATGAAATGACTCATGTGCCCTCAAGGAATGGGAATATGAGTGAGAAGTGGATTATACCAAGGTAGAAAGGGAAAATGTGATGAAATACGAATGATACCTAGGTACAATGATGAAAAAGGTGATGATGGAGAAGGTGATAAAATGTGAGTGATACCAAGGTAAAACACTAGGAAAGCAACCCACCATGTGCTAGAGGACACAAACAACTAAGAATGAGACATGAACCTACTATGCAACAACCAAGTGAAAGCAATGACTAGAACATCATGAGCAAGGGGAAATAACAAGGTGATCTCCCCAATAATGATCCAACATGAGAAAAGTGCCTCCATCAAGCAAATGTATGAAAGTAGCACCAAACCACCAAATAACCATCAACCATGAGCATCCCCCATAGAGAAGTTAATATCCTCCAAATATCTCCATAAAATAATCAAATGTCAAGAAGAGAAGAGGCTCCATGAAGGTGTGTACCTCCAAATCCATCCAAATGTTCCATGGGTCCCAACTGAAAACTCCATCAATGTGATAAAAATTGTGATGTGAAACCTCGTACAGTATGAGGTGTAACAGAGTCCAAGGGGATTTCATGATAGCAATCAATTGGATTAATGAAGATTGCAAGAATAGGAATAAGAAGACATCTAATCTTCTAGCTGAAGCAAAAGCTCTTATTCTTATCATGTTCTTAGCAAATGGAACAACTTCGGACATAAGGATGCAAATCAGTAGATCAACCATTCAGTGAACAAGCTATAAGTTTGGCTAACACATGTGTTACTCAAAAATATATCCATCTTCTAACTTGTCTTCTCACTTTGGTTTTGGCTTGTACAAGGCTGTTCTTTTATGTTCCACCAAGTTTCGGGACATGGGGACATATTAACCCCTGGATTTTCTCACTTGGAAATCTTGAGGATTAAGAGCCAGCATGTCTTATCTGGCTAGCATTTAGATATTTTTCCTAGAGATAGCTTGACGTGAGCCAGGCTTGGTTCCCGTATGAGTTCAGGTATAGAATTGTTTTAGTGGTGTTCCTTGCTTCAGAGACAGGAGTTTGCAAAGGTCTTCATGGATGGAAAGAGATGTATATTTTTAGCATATTTCCTACTTTTTAGGAGACACAGATCGGAAGTCCACATGGCAGTTTTGATCACATATTCAGAGTCCTTGCAAGCTCACAATTCCAATGAACCCTTTTTAGACAACATGTGAGCAACTTACTATTTATAGCAGTTGGAGATCCAGGGTTTAGATGAGGATTTCGAGTACATATCTGGGTTCCTTGTTGAAAATCAAATCCGATGAGCCCATTTTCATGCCATGCAAGGAGTTTCTATTTTTAGCAATGCCTATTTTTAGGCGTACTATATTTGGCATGGTTCTTCTAATGATCCTCGACATTTTTGGTCTTTTCATATTTTTCAATCGAACTACTACTTTTAGCGTATCTATTTTTATCAGGGCTATTGTTAGCAGGTGTGGTCGCCATGCAAGGTGACATGTGGTAGGTCCATATTCCGACATCTGGCAGCTTTAGAGAGTGACATATGGTGCATGCATGCATGAGGTGCATGCATGATGACATGAGGCGCATGCATGTAGTTGAGATGAGTTGGCACTGCTAGTTGGCGTGGTCGAGTTAACTGAAGAATTATTTCCCCTTCTCCCACTTAACTCCCTATTCCTCCTACTACACTCCCTCTCCCACGCACTATCCCTATTTCCTAGTGCATTCTCCTATTTCCTAGGGCAATTCCCTATTTCCTAGCACATATCTTCCTATTTCCTAGTGCAATTCTCCTATTTCCTAGCGCAATTCCTTATTTCCCTTGTGCAATTCCCCATTTCCTCATGCGCATTATCTCTATTTCCCTCATGCACATTCCCCCTATTCCATGGTGTATTTTTCCCTAGTTAATGCACATTTATCCCTATTTCTTAGCGCATCACTCCTATAATGCACATCTTTCTTCTTCCCATATGCATGGAACCTCCCATTCTTCAGTTGTCCTTAGGTTAACTCAGAGCGCATGGAGGCCATCTAGACTCATCTTCCAAACCACAGCAGTTATACATAGGCGCATGGCTACTCCACTCTATTTTTTCCTTTAATGTGCCTTGCATGAGGGAAGCTATTATTGGGATATGTGCCCTTATTCTCCTAGATATTGAGGGTTTCTACATTGGTTCTAGGGTGGATTTCTTCAGCAGTTGCAGACTCTCTCTCATTCTCTCTCTCTTCTATTCTCTAACTTCTATTCTCTTTCTGTAGGGGCCATCATTATACCAGTTCTTGTACTTGTTTTCTATGGTGCAATCAGCCTTTTGGCAAATGCAAGAATAAAACTTTATTATGCTTGTATCAAGCTTTCGAAGATTGTTGGTATTGTGTTTGAAATTTATGCATTGTTTAAAAGTTCTTAGCCCATTATTGTGGTGCATTCAACCTTTTAGTTGCACTCTCTTTCTCTTTTTCCATACTTATTAAAACTAACGTTACAACGAATTCTACAACATCATTTTAAAACATTTCAAATAACCCCTTTGGTAGCTTAATCGCTAACAAAAGGTCATCTTGTGTGCATATTTTCGAGTTTATTTTGCAGATTTACAAGGAAGATAGTGCATACAAAACATAGGTACACCCCCCTGAGGTTGGCACGCACCAGCCCAAATGGAGAGGAGTTTTTTCCAATGGCACTTAGGGCATCTTCTCCTACAACTACATGGATTTCTAGCTTGTTGTTTCATAAGTTATTCACATTCTTGCAAGTGCAGAAATTTGTGCTAACAGGACCCAAGAGCAAGGAAACACTCTTTGTGGACATGTGGAGACACCCCCCAAATTTTAGGGAACATCATGAAGGATGGAAAAACGTCAAGGTCCCCAACATAGGGGGCCCTTTCTCTAAGTTTAAAGATCGAAAATGATAAACATGAAATAGAAACAAAAAAATATGCTAGGAAATTAAACAACAATGATTTGACCCTACCTCCACGCTGCTAGAAATAATAGATCACTATTAAATCATTGTAGTTTTTGTACCCTTTAGGTTTTTTCTTAAAAAATCGATCAAGGGGCATCCAAACGTCCTGCTTTTCATGAGGGGGTGCCCACAAGCCCATTTTTCTATGAAACATGCCCCCATACTGGCAAAACGTTTAATCATGTATTTAGCAGAGTTTTGCAAAAGGGGGGGCATGGTAAAACATTTCTCCCTGTGCCCTACCATCTCAAGGGCGTGGGGAGCATTGGGAGCACACCCCCGACTCTAGGGAGCACCTCCTCCTGTAACACTGTCGTTCTCTGCTTTGCTTATAAACTTGTTTGCCCATGGATTTTATCACTTTGCACCTCTACTCGGAAATATAAAAGGAATCACAAATAACTCTTTTTATAGGTACACTCTTTACGTAGCACATGCACAACAATCAAGAGTAGAACCTTTGCTTTTAGTACTTTTCCTTTGCAAGTAGATTTATTTCATTTTCAATTCATAGCTTAGTTTCTTATTACCACATTACAATTTCAATATTTAGCAATGTTGCAAAACTCAGCAATGGCCAAAAATCGACAACAATCATTAACTTGGGAAATTGACAAAGTTGAGGAAAAATTGGCAGAAATTGGCCAGCATAAACTTGAACCTGAAAAATCAAAAAGCTCCATTACTTGAAAAAATCCAAAATATCAAATTGGAGAATCTTCTAATCTGGACATACGTCCTAGAAGAATGACTGTCCTAGACCATTTTCCACAGGGAGAATGTTTGTCCATCAGCATACTGACTATCCATCTAGCTGGCAATCATATCCAACACTAGTGATAATCTCCATGGCAATCAGAACAATGCCATCCAATACAACACAACTGTGTCTATCCATAGTAGTACACAACTACTACCCAGTGGTACACAACTACTCCTAGTAGCACACGGCTACTAACCAGTGACACACAGTCACTACTAGTGGATCACATCTACCACAGTAGCATACAACTATTGTCCAGAGACATACTGTCTCCACAGCAATCATATCATCTGATATCAACCTGCATAAAACAATATCATGATATAAATTGAGTCATCTGGGCCATTCTTCCACTCACATCTGTAAGATCTGGAAGAGCATCTACCCTCAGAAAGTAAAACATCAACCATGGGCTATCTGGACTATTCTTTTCAAGCATAGAAGAATAATTGTCCCTTATTTCTGAGCCTAGACCATTCACCTAATTGGGCCATTCCTCCGACACTAATCATAGTGCAACCTGGAGAGAATGAGTCTTCCCTGGGGAATGCTTGTCCCTGATTGTTGAACCTGGACCATTCACCTAATTGGGCCATTCCTCCGACACTAATCACAGTGCAACCTGGAGAGAATGAGCCTTCCCTAGGGAATGATTGTCCTGCACCAACCTCCAAAATGGACCATTCTTTGAAACTTCTCACAACTGTGAACTTCAAAAGAATGACTACCTGACAATGTGGACCATTCTACTTGACCACTACTCAAAGTAACTGCCAAGAAGAATGATTGTCCTAGACCATTCCCCCACACTAGCCACAAGGGGAATCGTTGTCTATGGTACATCAGCAATCTATCGAACCATTTTCATTACGAAAATGACTATCCAATTTGGACCATTTTCCGAACTGGAAAATACATGTTCGTCAGAGATCTCAAACCACTTTCCGAACTGGAAAGGAATTGCCCATCCTGGACCATTTTCCTGAACTAGAAAATGATTGTCCATAAATCAATAACATATCAGTGCTCCCTCCCAACCTGGGAGTAATCACTTCCTTTTCCAATAAGGAAGTCGTCTCCACAAGCCCTAGCTTGTCTCTTAAGTACGCAAACTTTTCATCTTGGACAGAGGCTTTACCAAAATATCTATTATCTGCTCATCTGTGGAGATATACTGGAGAACCACTTCTCTCAATGTACTTTGGCCTGTCATGGAACACCGGTTTCTCAGAAAGCTTCACATAGCTCTGATCATTACAATATATCATGGTCGAATTCAGCACTTGATTAGACGATCTAGAAATCAACTTATTGCTTATGTACAAGCATCACAAGCTGCAATATACTCTGCTTATGTAGTGTTGATTGCAACAAACTTATGTTTCCTGCTAGCTCATGACATCATGGCAAAGCTCAAACTGAAAATTATCCAAGTAGCACTTCTTATGTCATCTGTACTCCCGGTCGAATCTTAATCGATAAATTCATGCAGTTGTATGTCATAATTTAAACGTCCCACAAAACAAATATCAGACTGAGTATTAACAAGCCAATCAATTGTCAATACAAAGACGGGTCTATTGGATTAGAGTCGCTTCAACTTCTTCAGATCTGTTATCATGGGAGTTTGCCATGGATTAGAAATCCATCATCTTGGACTTCTGAGTAACCATTCTAATACACTTTCTCTGTCATAGGAACTTTTCACCACGCTTCTGCTGTATATGAGATACTCTACATCAAGTTGCTTGAATCCATACAAGGTATTCTTCCATTTGCATACATGGGTCTCTTTCTGGTATAAGCTTCTTTCTCAGTTCGCTTTATTGGGAAGAACAGTCTTTTACATATAAATTTCAATCCATGGATACTGCAAGAGGTATATCTGGTTTACTGGAACAAGTTGTCATCGTAGTCTTCTCCCTCCTTCTGGAAGAACCTCTAGCTCTGAATCTCGCAATGCTTCCATTCATAAGTCTTTTTCACATTTTCTTACATCCATTGTTCTTCATCACAACTTCCATTTCTTTTGGTTGATTGCTTCTAGAGGGTTCAAACCAAGCTGGTAGTCTTATGATTCTTGGTATAATAACTGGTTGTTCTGGCTTTTCTTTCTTTCTTGGAATCTTCATGTTCTTCCTCATGTTCCTCTTTAGCTTTTGGGTCCATGGACCCTTCTATAGATTCCATGCCCTTCCTGAAGATTCCAACTTCTTCCTTTCATCATAGGAACATGGATGTAGATGGACAACCAAGGATACTTAAGACTTCTTTTCGAAGAAGACTTCTTCTAGAGTCAAACTGAACACGTGTTGCTTATCATGGCTGCTACTTTCAATGGGAACATGGACAGATATTGTTGATTTTTCAATAGGCTAGGCTTAAGCATGAAGTTCATTCCATTTTTATCATTTTACTTAACCATAGACAATTTGTTGCAGCAACCAAGATCACAAGAAGAAACACCATGCACAAGTACACAAGACTAAGTCGCAGGAAACGCGCCCCCCCCCCTCGGTTTCGGGGAGGAAACTGGTACGATACGGCCAGGAAACGCCCCCAACCGTACCGTACAGCGTTTCCCAATTTGGAAACGTCGTACGATACGGTCGACGGCGTTTCCTGGCCGTATTGGCCCGTACAGCCAGCATTTCGGGTGTCTTTGAGGCGAAATAAGAAAAAACAAGGGGGCCATGGGGCCCCCAAACAGTGAAATATATTTATTTTTTGCATTTTCTATGTTTTCTTGCATCATTATTGCATTTTTTTTGCATCATTATATTTTTCTTGCAATATGATGTCTTATTTTTTTAAAAACTATATATACATATATATATTTTTTTATTTTTATATATAAGGCGTTTCCCCGGACGTTTCCATTTTGGGGGGGGCTGTTTCGTACCGTCCCGGTTTCGGAAACTTGGAAACGTTTCCCCATTTCATGCAACTTAGACACAAGAAGTATCCTGGGAAACCCTTCTCAACAAGGGAAGAAAACCCAGCCAGTCCTTTGCTATATTCTTCAAGAGAAAGACCTTCACCACCATAAAGAACTAGCACACAAAAGGGTGCTTCACAAACCCTAGAAGACTAGCGCCCAAGAGAGGTGCACACTTTTCCCAAGAACAAGTGTTTGCTGAAATTTCCAAACTCACACTTGTGATATATTTCCTCAATGGGGAATTTACCTTTATTTATATTAGACTAAACCTGTCAAGAGTAGTGTCTATTGGCACAACAAGGCCGACCTCAATAACTTATAATATAATTAATAATTACCATATTAATTATCTTTTACATTAATTATCTTTCACTTTATGGTGGGGCCGACCTGTACCCTTTACATCACAAATAGGGTTACATGTAAGTCCGAGTCTTGAACAATATAGCAAGGGATCTCATACACCCACTAGTGCTCAGCCACTATTGGCACATCCATCTGTGCTCAGCCACAGGGATGTGTACATCTCTATCTCACTATGTCTCACAGGAGAACCACACTCACTAGTGCTCAGCCACTAGGATCACGTTCACCTGTGCTCATCCACAAGCACATCCAACTCAGCAGATCTTCTTTCTCACTGCGTTACACAAGAGAATCATCTAGAGTATCACATCATCTCAACTCTCTACTCAGAGGAGGCTAATACATCGTTTCATCTTTGTCTTAGAACAATGCACCCAACTCATTGGCTTTTCCACACGTTCACCTATGCTCAGCCACAGGCACGTCACTTAGCAGATCTTCTTTCTCACTGCGTTACACAGGAGAATCATATGGAGTATCATCTCAACTCTCTGCACAGAGGAGGCCAACACAACGTTCCAGTTCTATCTCGGATAGGAACCACACACCCATCTCATGGGCACACAAAACTCATGGGCTTTCTCTCAGGCCGACTTACTCCGTCTGTGTCTTAGAGGATGTCTCACGCAGTTGTAATCATCAACAGATACTTCATAATCTTCATGGATTCTTCAATGGATCATATCATTTAGGATTAGCTCCCTCCTAATCCTCGCTTTATGCATAAATGCATGCTCTTCTTTTGGAATTTTGTAATCAGCTCCCTCCATTTAATAGAGTCCATGTGTAATGTCCCTTTCCAAATAGGAGCTCCAGAGAGGAGCCTTAATGGTCTAAACCGCCTTGATAGACTATAGCTAGGGCCAAAAAAGGGGTAAACAGGATTACTAGAGGTCACTCCAATCAAAGGTGTTATATTCGGAAAGTGACATTGAGCTAAAAGTGGTTAAAAGCGCTTTTAAGCCAATATGAGCTAAAAATAGAACAGACAAGCTAAAATTAGAAGTCAACAACGAATTAGGGTTTCAGCACTGAATTAGGGTTTAGAAAATCTATAAGAGAAGGGTCAGGGACCTAATTCATCATTATGCAGATTTTGAGTTGTCATTGAGGAGAGAGGCGCATCTCAAGAGACATAAATCGATGGATTCCAGGAGGAAGACACCGGTTGGTTGATTTCGGTGTTGAGAGGCACACGCTAGTCACCGGGGAGATCACACAGGTCTTCCATCATTCTTCAGCAGCAGTTACACAGGTTCCAGCAGCAAGGGCCCACTTATCCAGGGTGAGGGCGCAGCTTTTGAGTAGGTTCAGTGGATTGACTTGTCCCATCCAGGGAGAGTTCAAAGATTCCCCTACGACCCAGTTGAGAGGAAGAAAAGGCGCATCTTTCGCCCGGTCCCTCATCAGATTTCGACGGAGGAATCATCTGGGGCACATTTTCCAAACTTGGGAGTGCGGCACTTTTGGCGGACACATTCGAGATTCCCGAGAGATCATCAAATCAGATCCGGGGAAACCCTTCCGACCCATTTCCCAGTACACAAGGCGATCATTTTGAGATACATCTCAACCGATTCCGACGGTGGAATCACTACGACGCAATTTTCCAGTGAGAGAGGGGCGCATTCCCCCAGGGGGATCCATCCGGGGTCCAGACACACCTGCAGAGCGGTCGGTTAGTCACCAGGACTGACAGCTAGACCAGGGCGCACCATTTGGGACAGTTTTCGGGCCATTCCGAGAGGTTTAGCCACCAAGAAAAACTTTCTGGACTTTGCACAGTTACTGTGCGAGCTGCCATAGTTCCAGCTCATCCATTGATCCCGCAGTGCTCATCTATTATCGGGTATTATCATTTAGTTTGCTTATTGTATTCCGGCTAAGATCCTTTTGGCATTTGATCTAGCCGAGTGATTCATTTTTATTCATCCACATTTGACATTTGTACTCTGCAGAGATATCATAATATAAACTTTGCAGTCTCTTGTCGCATTTGTTATTTGTATGATCATCTATATGTTGTAAACCATTAATCCTACACACACATTAGCAGCATTTCCTAGACTAGCCAAGTCAGGAACATTACAGTGGTATCAGAGCTTTAGTCCTGCCAGCCTGTGACTAAAGACGATGAGTGCAGCAGAGGACCCAGGGGGTCATGAGCACGTAGGTGACGAATATGTCACTTACAACAGACGCAAGGAGGGAAGACCTAGATCTGATTTTCCCCCTTTTCCTCCCAGCTCAGAGGAAGAGGAGGAGGCACAGAGGGAAGCAGAGAAAAGGACAGAACGAGAGGTTGAGCGTGAGGCAGAGAGGATGCTAGGAGACAGATATGAGAGACACGAGGGCAGTAGTAAGGCCCCCATGGACCCAGAAGCAGCCTTCATGCAGGTACTCGGCAATCTGGTAGTCAATCAGCAGGCCATGACTCAGTCCTTGGCGCATATGGCTGATAGACTGGCCATAGTGGGCACCTCAGGCACACAAGCCCCACATGCAGCACAGGGGAACTTAGCGGTAGGCAGTAGACCCCAGTCTCCTACTCGCACATACACCTCTTCGAGTAGGATTCCCAAGCCATTGTTCCGCAGTTTCCAGAGGGGACCTCCAGTAACAGCACAACAACCGATAGCACAGAGGCCACCCACTCAGGTAGAGGACATTGCAGAGTATAGGAGGGAGTATGCAGCATTGGGCCGAGACTTCCATCAGGACATGACCCTAGTCGAGTATTGTGGACTCAGACTTAGGAACCACCCCAGAGAGCCACAGAGAGGAGGACAGTAGCAACAGCAGCGGGGGCATAATATTGATTTCATCCAGAAAGTTGGTAAACTCACCATACCTTCTTTTGACGGATCATCCAAATGCACCACCACAGCTTGGGTACAAAAGCTAGACACATACTACAAGCTCAACTAGATGACCGAGACAGAGGCCATCAGTTTCGCTACCCTACACTTGGGAGGGTGAGGCACACGAGTGGTGGCACCATGGATTGGTGACGGTGGGTCACAGTCACATCACCTCCTACAGGGAGTTCACAGAGAGACTCATGGATAGGTTTGACAGGAGGGATCCCGAGATCCACTTTAGGGATCTAGCCCAGTTGAGACAAACTGGCATAGTCGAGGCGTTCATCACGGAGTTTCAGCGGGTAGCAGTGGCAGTGACAGATATATCAGAGCCCAGGATTATCATGTTATTCACGGAGGGACTCAGAGCCTTTGAGAGGATGGGTGAAGGCATACAGGCCTCATACCTTGGAGGATGCCATCCTACGCACTCGAGATTTGGCAGACTCCGCGCCAAAGACTAAACCCTTTTCCAAACCCTTCATACCCCAGAAAGATCAAGACAGGAAGCCATTCCAGAGAGAATGGAAGGGCAAGGAGAAGTTGGATGATGAGACGAGGCGAGAGCTTATGAGGAAGAAGTTTTGCTTCAACTGCAGAGACCCTTGGGTCCCAGGCCACAGGTGCATGGGCAAGGGAGAGATTCATTATATTGAGGTGGCAGCAGACAGTGTGGACAATGAGGAGGAGGAGCAGGACAGTGGATCCACTAGCTCAGAGGAGGAGTCAGCACAAGTAGAGGAGCATCCCCCCCATAAACCACCGACACCAACAGGAGCCCACCCTCCGATAGTTCCACAGCCGCTTGAGCAGGCTAACAAACGGAAACCAGCAAAGGGAGTCATAGCAACCCTTTCTGGTGTTCCCAAGTATGATACCCTTCGGATCAGAGGGACTATTCAGGGGCAACGGGCAATCGCCCTAATAGATGGTGGGGCCACCCACAACTTCATTGACGCTTCATTGGTATCGAGATGGGCACTTCAGAGAGAGGAGTTTGAAGGGTTTGATGTTGCAGTAGCAGATGGCCACACAGTGGAGTGTCTAGACAGAGTTTCGGACTTGGAGATAAAGTTAGGCAACTACAGAGTGAGAGACACATTTTATGTGGTTGACCTATCTGACACAGATGTGGTGTTGGGAGTCCAGTGGATGATAACCTTGGGAAAAATCACCAGCAATTACAAAACCTTGGAGATGGGGTTCAGAGACCGTGACGGGGAGAAGGTTGTTCTGAGAGGTATGTCGACAGGAGCACCCAGGACAGTTTCAGCCAAGAGGATGGAGAGGATATTCAGACATGGGGAGGTAGCATATGCCACAGAGTGCTTGATCACTACGCGGAAAGATTTTGAGGGTCAACAACAGTATCATACAGAGATGAGGAATTTGTTGGGACAACATCAGCAGGTTTTTGGGTCGATTCCACCAGGGAGACCACCTGATAGAGGGTTTGAGCACACCATTGAGCTGGAGGAGGGGGCCAAACCTATGAAAAACACCCCCCTATCATCATCCTAGGAGGTTCAAGGATGAGATAGAGAAAGCAATCAAGGAATTGCTAGCGATGGGACACATCAGACCGAGCAGCAGCTCATTCGCCTCTTCAATTGTCTTAGTTCTAAAGAAGGATGGCACCATGAGGATGTGCATTGATTACCGGGCCTTGAACAAGAAAACCATCAAGAACCAGTATCCTATCCCGCGCATTGACGAATTGATGGATGATCTACATGGGGCAGTTTTCTTCTCAAAGATCGACCTACACTCCGAATATCATCAGATCAGCATCTGAGATCAGGACATAGAGAAGACGACATTTCGATGTCACTTTGGACATTTTGAGTCCCTGGTTATGCCATTTGGGCTAACCAATGCACCCGCTACATTCCAGTCTTGCATGAACCACATATTCAGGGATCAATTGAGGAAATCAGTCTTGGTTTTCTTCGACGACATCTTGGTCTACAGCAAAACATGGCAGGAACACATGAGGCACCTGGATGAGGTATTGAGCATCATGGAGGCGCAATCATTATATGCCAAAGAGTCCAAGCGTGAGTCTGGTATGACAGAGCTACTTTACTTGGGCCACATCATCAGTGCACAGGGGGTACAACATAAGACTTTTGAAGGGTGATGATAGCCTCAATAATGGCAAAGAGACCAAAGATGTGGTCAATAGTCTGGTACACGCTATGGGATCCTACCAATCCTCTAGCCCTAAGGAATCTCCTCTCTAACTCATCCAATAACCACATATCAAATACGATATCATAGAGCTCGGTGAATGTGTGTTCAATCATGATGGTCCTAGAATTATTAGGGTTTGAATTAAACCTCGATTTACAAATGGGGTGGATGATATAGAGGGAAACTTGAATAAACATGACTAAACAAATCGACAATGTGAAAATTAAGAGACCAAATACAATTCTTGAGGAACTAGGCCTGAAAGCCTTCCTTGTAAACAATCTTGTCAGTGCTCATGATCCTGACAACTAATGTTTCCATAAGTGAATATATAACAAGAAAAGAAGGAAGAAGGTATGCAAACTCGATATTGTCCAAGGACGTCATAGAGAAAGGTAGTCTGCTAGAGCAAGGAATGATGATCTAAGTCAGGTGAGAGAGTAGTGTGGCTAGGGAAAAGGACACACCATAAAGATTTGGGTGAGTGGTGGTGGGCTTCAAGAAGCTCACATCTCTTTGTGGCAAGGAAATTGTGCTTCTTGCGACGAAGGAGATACCTAAAACCTTTCTGGATGCGAGTAACGAAGGGGGGATCACTCGAAAGAGTGAACAAAGATGTCTATGAAGCGATTTGCACTCTTCGTCATACCCACAGTTAATGGGGCAAAGGTTGGTTGCAATGTCCAATGGTGTGGGGGCAAGAATCAAGGAAAAATCTCCTAAATGACCATGGAGAGGTGGCCATATTTGGTAGTCATGGTCATAAAGGGCGAGAAATGGGAGAGATTTGGGAGCAACTAGAAAAGACTGAAAGTATAAGAATTAGCATACTCTCCATCAGAGGTGGGAGGAGACAAGGGGGTGGGAACCACAAAGAGAGAAGTTAATAAATGTGTGGTTAACTAGAGGGAGGGGAGTAGAGAAAAAGCAGTGTTAGATGTGAGGGGGCAAAGCTTAGTTGGCAAGACATAGTCGACCACATTAGTGCCACAACTGTGGGGGAAGCCTGTGAAGTTGCTAGAGTTGGGGTAGTAAGAGAACCATTAGGTATAATAAGAGATGTGAGACTAGCCAAGGTAGAGAAGGTGCCTCCCATACGTTGTCAAGGGCTCGACACCATCATTGGAAATCTTATGAAGACCCACTATGTGAGGGTCATCTCCCGAAAATAAAAGACATCCTCAGATCTGTAATGAATCGAAGCATTTAAAGACATAGTTCGAGCATTGAAGTCCCCCAAGAGCATAACATGGCCCAACACAAAGTAATGAGAAATGTTTGGGTACAGGTCAAGGAAGGGGTCCCACCTAACTCAATGTGCAATGTGAAGGTTGAGGATATTGGATGCAAGTAGCAAATTGCAACGAAAGTGTCTCGATGAGCAGAGGTGGTCCCTCAAAGTCCAATCCACATAAATAGCAAATGATCATAGAATGTGACCATTGAAACACTAGTCTAGAGGGAGCCATGGACAAGGCCCTCGAGAGGATCACCTCATCTCTCCTAGTTGCCTCATCTGATCGAAGATACAAACGATGAGCAGAGACCTGAGATATCTCAGAACTCAAATCAATGAGGCTTGGTGTCCCCTCTTGACCTCTTTCCTCAAAGGGTCAACCTACCTTTTTGAGACCTGTGAGGAGTTCTCATTCTAAGTAACCAATCGTACACCAATGTACCTGTTACCCCCAACCTAAGGGTAACTAAGGAGATTATCTCCCGAGGCCCACAGATTGCAAACATAGAGTGTCGAGAGCTAGATGGACATAGCATAGCCCCGGGGGGGGCCTTCTTTTTCATTGATGCATTCTACACATCACCAACGGCGGCGGCATCCACCACACCGGCCTAGTCCTAGAAAGCAATGGGTCTTGCTCCATGAGGTAATGAGTCTGGGTATCATGGTAAGTGTCACTCTAATAGTTAAAGCATTTGCATATGTTGCAAAGGATCTTTCTTGATTACAGAACGTTTGCTTAGAATTTATACTCTTTGCCTTATTTAAACCTTGTGGGTGTCATTTTGTCCTAGTGAGTTGGTCATGTTATCGCACAAGTTGTAGGTTGGGCAAAGCCCGACCCAATCCATAAGATCGTGACAACTAAGGGAAAACATGCCCACTGTCACCTTAGATAGGTATTCCCGTCACTTTAGAGATGAAGTAATCACCTCAAGGGAGGGAATCTCGATGACCCTGGGGGAAATGAGATGGAAGATGGAGAGATAGTGAAGAGTCCCCCTATAGGTCAATGATGGAAGGTTAAAAGGGCTTTGAAAAGAGTCTCGTAGATGGTGGAAGATGTGCCACTATGTAGAAGACTTGCCAAAGTGTAATTGTACCTGCCCAAGACAAAAGAAAAACAAAGATACAAACCCAATAATGTGTTGGACAAGCAAGTTAAGCTTGTTGTGCCTGTTATCCACCAGGTTGCACAAGCTGGATTTCCGGAAGAGCCGCCAAAGAATGAGCAAGCAGTGCTCGTACACGCAGAGTTCAGTGATTCAGCAGGCCCTAAAAAGGCCCCTTTTCCCGCATTTCCACTACTGTAATAAATGTTTTAAGTATGAGAGAATGTAAAAGGCTATTGGCCACCCTTGATCTGGGAGTGGGCACATACTCCGGAGTGTTTTTTTTAATTGTTAATCATTTTTTCTTCTTACCTTAGTGAGAGGATTAAATAATTTCTGAGTTTTTTCACTCGAAAAAAGACTTGCTCCAAAGTCGAAGTATGTGTTGACAAGCAGGTCTTGGCATGGAAAATCCAATGTCTAGTGTCAGAATGTATATAAGCTCATACTAGAACATAGTGTCCGGGTTATTTGGAAATTACGGCTAAGTCTAATAGGTTTTTTTAAAAGTTTTAGCGAATTAAATAAATTCYCGCAAAATTGGAATTTATTAATTCTGAGTCAATAAGTGTAAAAATATGGCATCAGATGTTGTCAGATGCCATATTTACAATCGTTTTCGGGTCCAGACCATGGTGTAAACCCCTATTTCCCATCTTTCAAGGCTAAAAAGCGATTATTATCACTAAAAAAGTCAATTTTACTCAAAAACCTGGAAAAAGGGTAATTAATTGAGTTTCCTAAATTTTAGGAAAACTGGGAACATTGATTTAAAAATGTTTTGGGGTATTAAAGTGGGTCAATTTAATGAGGGGAGGTCGACTTAGATTAGATGACATGGGGCTCCCAGCCTAGGTGGTTCCTCTTGCATATGGCCCACGCCTCCAATTCCACTCGTACCTCACCCCCTTAATTACTCCACTCACTCGCTCTCATCTCCGTGTGATTCCCACTCATCCTACATCACTCCCCATTCCCATACGTAAGCTTCCCTTCCTTACGTAGCTCCCTCACGTCATCTCCCATTTAACTCTTAATTCACTCCCCTCAACCCTTAATTTACGCCCTCACTCCCTCCTATCACGTAACTCACTCCACTCTCACCTACGTACACCCCCTCTCCACTCTTACGTAAGCTTCCTTCATCCCTTACGTAACTCCCTTAATTCACTCCCTACGTCATCTCTACCTCCACTTTAACTCACACTCACTCCCATTTAACTCTCATTCACCATGCGTTTATTCCCTTTACCCTTACGTAAGCTTCCACTCACCATACGTATCTCCCTTTCCACTTTACCTTTTCACTCTACGCAAGTCTCCTCACGTCATCTCCCACTCAACTCTACCTTCCCTCCCTCGTCACTTAGTGCGTCATTCTAATCTCATGCGCCACTCATCCTTTAACGCCAGCCTCTCCTCTCATGCATGTACCCTAGCGCATGCATTGCCTAGGGTTCTCCACCGCCATGTCTATTTAAGAGAGGTCGACCCTCTTCAGAAAAGGAATGGAGTCTGGGGTAAAGAAACTCTGTAATACTTTGAAGCATTTGAATAAAGAAGACTTTGGAGCACTTTTGTTGTGGATGCTATGTGTGGATGCTTGGATATAGTATAATCTATATGAGGTAATCTGTATCTTGTTTTTTCAATCTTGTGTATCTATTTTAAAGGCTTTGAATGTATGCTATCATGCAGAAGAATAAGATAAATCTAGTTTGATTCACCTCATTTCTTCCTTAAATCATAGACTTTTATATTTCATGCTTCGTTTTCGGCTAAACTAACATGCATATTTGAGTTTTGTTTTGTAGGGAAGACCTTTTAACAAATGTTTGCAGGATTGAAGTACATTATTGCAGGTTGTTTTTCAAGCTTGGAGGATTGATAGGTTGTTGCTTCAACCGTCATTGTCCAAGATCTTCAAAGGATTCAGCTCCCTCTACTCTTCAGCAAAGGACCCCATCGCCCATAAACTTTCAATGCTTGAAAAAAATAAAAATATAAGGATTTTTCTTCTCCCTCTCATTTCTCTTTAAAAAACATTTGGTTACTTTCATTGCATGCTTAAGAATTTAGTTCTAAATCAAAAGTTTGAATTAGTTTCCTTTGCATGCAAAGTTTCTAGATCTCGTTAGAATCTTTTCAATTTAAAGAAGTAGATCTAGGGCGTTTTCTAGTTGTTTTTCTCCTAGATTTGAAACTAGTTAAATGCTTTGTGTTGAGTTCAAAATCAAGCTAAATAACTGCCTTATGCTTGTTGTTGTATGACAGCGAACAGAAACTGTTAGAAGAGCCTAAGTTTAGTCCATGCAAAGTGCCCAAAAAAGCCCAAAAAACCACTTTTTGCCTTAAAAAAAATTCTGAAAATCTTGATAAAAATTTATTTGTTTAGAAGTTCTTTTTTTGTCATTTTTCATCTTCTCTGTTTGCTGTTTTGTTGCAGCAAAAACAGATCCAAGAGGAGTTCATGCTCATTTTGGGTGGATTTCAAGGTTTCTAGGGACCCTGGGGGGTTTTAACTTCATTTTTTTTTTAGGTTGTCCTTTCCCCTCAGGGAGTTGGGTGTCATGGTTAGTTTTCTTTACGTAGAGTTGTGCATGCTCTAATCTAACAATCAACTACACAAAACACACTACAAACACTCTAACCTGTTGCATGTTAAATAAATGCTTAGATCTTCATGCAAATCCGACTTAATAAAATCCTCGATCTACACTACATATGACTCCATTTAAGGCACTGGTTAAAACATACTATCTATCTTTGTCTTATGTGAGCAATTTGATTCATTCAGTAATCTATCTTTCTTATGAGCAAGTACCTTTTGAGTATGATGATAAACGCTAATTGATCAAGTTTTATTTCAAATAAATAAACTCCTAGAATAAGTGTCTTTTTCTTTCTTAGATTTTAAAAGCCTTAGATTCGTTTTATAGGGACTACCCCCCTTGGCTTCGCTAGGAGTTGGCCTAGACGGAGGAGTTGAGAATCAGGTGTCAGCACCTGGACTCAAGACTTGCCCCCAAGGACACACCAAGTAGATTGAAGGTTTCTTCCACGATAACCCAGGTGTGTATTAGGACGGCAACAGTGCCTAATTGCAGAAATAAACAGTAATATATATCAGCAATGGAACGATAATAAGGGGTACAAATAAAGTTGTTAAAAGTCTAGTTAAGATTGCAAGAGACAAGCTAGTAATGACTAGTTTAACTCAAGTATTAATGTATAAGACTTTAGCAATGAAACAAGGCTGTAAGAGATTAGTATTGCAGAGATATAATTGCAGCCTTATGGCTGTAGCAAACAAGTTATTACAGCAAAGAGATCAACCACCAAAACTTGCCAACAATCCACCCAAAAAGTGTGTTGATATTAGTAGAGGATAGATGCAAACTTTTAGCAACTGTTGACGGTTGGTTGGTGAGTTATTAAGAGATTAAAATTAGGATTTCTGCAGCCCTAATGGCTGTAGATGAAATGTTATAACAGCAGCAAGAAGTACCTAGCAAAATGAGACGCCCTAGTGGCTCATCCAAGCACATAAAGCATAGAATTGATTCCAATTTAGACAATCTCAAAATCCTAAGTTTTCACATTAACCAATGCAAGATTTTATTTCTCCAATGCAATTAGATTTAGTGCCTTTAGCTATTGGGTTATGGAGTCAAATAAAGAGGAAGCTAGTAATGCTATCTCCTTGGGGGTGTAAACCCTTTTACTCCCCAAGGCAAGCAAGGCTAACTAGGAAGTACTAGGAGGGTGTAAGCCCTTTTACTAGTAAAACCTTATGCAACAAAGTATTTCAAGACAAAAATGATGGATATGATGGGGTTGTAAACCCTTATACTCCCCAAGAAAGTCTAACAAATCACACTTGTAACCAAGCAATGAAACAACAATAAGATAGATTCCTTACCTAGTCCAAGCAACAACAAGAACCAAGATAATCCACCACAAATGCAAGAGAAAAGCTCCAAGAGAGGTAGCGCACTACATCTTCCACCAATAGCATGAAGAAACCATAACAAGAGCACAAGAGATAGAGATTTCCCAAGGAGGGCACAAATTTCAGCTAGGATACTTCTCACAAGAGGGAGAGTTATGATGAAAATGAATTAGAGGTGACCTCTATTTATACAAATCCTCTAACAAATAGTTTGTCCACAAAGTTAGGGTAAAACACAAGATAAGGGGTCAACAGCCCTAATCTTGCCCCTTTACACAAAATAATACTTTTTTAATTCATAATTTGCACGAGTAAAACCTTAAGTAAGACGTCACCCTTCTAGGGTGACGTTTTGGCACTTTTGCAAGTCGTTGGAGTAGGAGATGGGTGAGCTAGGCCTCCAAAGGCCATGTGGCTTTGATCCAAACCTCTTCTCCACAATCCACGGCTTCCTTCCTTCAAAACGTGCCCAGTGTCCTCAACAACCACCAAACCCTAGCCCTACTATGATGTCAAGCCCTCAAGGGTGGCGTTTTGGCCTTCTTAGGAAAAACGTTTGCGTGGTAGGGGCTAGGTTAGGTCCTCCATGATGTCTTCTAGGCCTCCAAAGGCATGTCTTCGTAAGACAAATGGATACGCCCTCCAAGAATCTCAATTCAAAGCATCATGATGCGTAAATCAAATCAATAAAAGTGCCATCTAAGCATGTACATCCAAACTATCTCATCAAAATAAACCAATGCTCAAAGACCCTATGCAATTTGTCAAGTTTAGGTATGGGAGGGTTGACAAAACAACCTATTGGGTGAATCGTACATCAAGTTTAGGGGTGTTTCCCGAGGGGACCTCCTTCTAAGTCATGTGGATGAGGTGTCATGGATGGGGGGAAGACTTTTGGGCATGGGGTTTATGACATACAAGGGGTTGTAGTGTCTCACTTATGGGTGCCTTTGTAGAGGGTGTGTTGCACCTTCGTTTTCAATGTAACCTTTTTCCAAGCCCATTTATTGCCTTTGATTCTTTTAGGATGTTTCCAGGTTGAAGACAAGGTGGGGCTTCTATCTAAGCATGAAAAATTGTGCCCCTTCTTGGGTTAGTACACCCGAAAATCCCAAAAGATAAGGAGATGAGGGGATGAGGTGTCATGGATGGGAGGAAGAATTTTGGGCATGGGGTTCATGACATACAAGGGGTTGTAGTGTCTCACTTATGGGTGCCTTTGTAGAGGGTGTGTTGCACCTTCGTTTTCAATGTAACCTTTTTCCAAGCCCATTTATTGCCTTTGATTCTTTTAGGATGTTTCCAGGTTGAAGACAAGGTGGGGCTTCTACCTAAGCATGAAAAATCGTGCCCCTTCTTGGGTCAGTACACCCGAAAATCCCAAAAGATAAGGAGATGAGGAGATGAAGTGTGGAAAGTGACAAGTATGGTCGAGAATGGAACGATGACTCGTGAAGAGGACCTCCCAGTAGCAGTTATATCCTTAAGGGTGACCCACTTACTAGGGCGCAATGTCAACCACCAAAGTGAAACAGGGAAAAAAGCATAATGTCCAAGCAAACGTCACATAATCAAAAGAAGTAATATATGCAACAAACTCAAATGCCTCAAATATTGAAATGATACTCACCATAATACCTGACTTGTACCTCATGGAGCAAGACCCAATGTCTTTCGAAGGCCAGCGGATGTGGTGGATACCGTCGTGACAAACATGGAGTTGTGGTGGTGAGGTGGGTCTCTATCTGTGCAAGTGGACATTGTTGGTCAAGTTGTCTCTCGTACTCCATGTCTGCAACCTGAGGGCCTCAAGACATCATCTCCTTAGTTATCCCTGGGAGTTGGGGATAACAGGTCACCCTCGGGAATAGGGTGCTACTGGGGGTTCCTTGAAGAGTCATCGTCCATTCTCGATCATACTTATCACCTTCCATACTTCTTTCCTTTCGTCTCCTCATATTTTGGGATTTTTTAGTGTACTGGCCCGAGAAGGCATTGTACCTCATTTCATGGGAAAAAGGAGCTAAAGGCTCAGAGGGGAAAATAGTTGGCAAAAGATAAAATCCAATCATGAACCTTCCAAATGCTCGCCCAAGAGGTCTTGAGAAACAATGAACCATTATCTCTCAAAAAAATAAGACCTGTAAAAGCAAAATTCACATTATATAGATGTCCCTCTTGTTGAGGTGTGTACACTAGTGCGGTGTCCCTTTCTTTCCATGCATATGGCACTCTGTGTACCTCTAGCCTCAAGTGACGTGGCAGTACTCTTTCTTTCCATGTCTTATAGTACCCAATTGTTCTGGACTTTAATAAATTAATGGCAATAAATGGGCTTGGAAAAATGTTGCATCGCGAACGAAGGGCAGCTCACCATCTACAAAGGCACCCATAAATGAGACAATACAAACCCTTGTATGTCATGAACCCCATGCCCAGAAGTTTACCCCACTCCACTTCACATGCACACATGGCTTAGATGGGTTTCTCTTTCGGGAAACACCTTGGACCTGGGAATGATTGACCCAATAGGATGCCTTGACACCCCTCCCACACCTAAATTTGACAAGTTGTATAACATCTTAGAGCATTTGTTTAGTTTGAAAAGGGGGGTTTGATGCACATGTTCAGGTGGTTTGATTATTAGATGTGGCTTACTTGTCATGATACTTGTGACTCATGGACCCTTGGAGGGCGTACCTATTTGTCTTTGCAAGAGCTTGCTCAATGGACATGTATTCATGAGGAGATGATTAGTTCGTACCTTCATGGGGGTTTGAAGCCCAAGGATGGACACAGAGACCCCATGCCTGGGACAAGATCATGATGACTAGTTGAAGAATGAAGGAAGAGGATGTTGCCTTTGGAGGCACTCTGACATGACCCTAGTATGGCTTTCCACCTCCTTCCACTTAGACATTAGCCTTTGGAGGCCCAGAGGACACCTTCCTAGCCCATGATGTCACCTAGGGCTGAGGTTTGACGGTTTGTGATGGAGGAAGTCCTTGACGATGATGTTGGCACGTATGGACAAGGATCAAGGCTTTTGGAGGACTAGCGCCATGCTCCTCCAACATAACATCTCCTTGAGGAGGCCTAACATCACCCTAGGAGGGATGATGTCACCCTCTTTTTGGATCATTTTGTAAAGAATTGATTTTATTTTTTATTTAATGAGCAAATTAAGAAGTAAGCTTAGTTTGGAGAAAAGAAACAACCTTTGGTTAAATTGAGCCAGGATTTTCGATATAAATATGGCTGGCATTTTCATTTTTTATCATAACTCTCCCATTGAAGAGAGAGGACTGAAATTTGCGCCCTCTAAGGGTTGTTGGCTGAAATTACTAAGGTGCGCTTGCTTGGAGACTTGCTTGGATGCATTTTGGATCATTTCTTGGTGGATTTTGGCAAATCTAGAGTTTTTGTGCTTGATTATTCTTGGTGAAGTAAGTATATCTGCAATTTCATTTCATGTTAAATGTTTATGGTATGTTTACTTATTCATATTGAAGATTATGAAATTGCTTGCTTGAAACCCTAGGAGTAAGAAACATAAGGTGCTTCTTCCTTGCTCTTTGTTTTGTTAAATTTTGCCTAAAAAGATCTTGTCTAGACAAACTTCTAGAGCCCTAAAGTGCTAGCACTTTAGAGCTTTGTCTAGCTCTTGTTGCATGAAATATATTCCAAGAGTCTAAGGATACGAGAAATCACTAGGGTCTAGAAGTACCTACACCCTAGTTGAATCTTCTCTTTGAGGTTTGGGACTTGAGAACTTAAGGTTCTACTTCTCAAGCTTCCACCTTGTTATCTCTTATGTTGAATTTTCTCTATGCTTAGCTCATGCACATGTAGTTTATTTCATTTAGCATGTACTTGAACCATAAACAATGCAGCAACACCATACACAAGTGTTGCAATAACCAAGATCAGAAGAAGAATAACCATGAAGAACACAAGAAGTATCCTGGGAAAACCCTTCTCAAACAAGGGAGAAAACCCAGCAATCCTTTGTTATATTCTCAAGAGAAGATCCCCCAACACCATAGACCTAGCACACAAGAGGGTGCTTACCAAAACCTAGAACCTAGCGCCCAAGAGAGGTGTGCTCTTCAACCGTACATGCACTAGCTAAAATTCCGAGATGACAAGTGAGAGTGTGTAATCCTCAATGGCCATTCACCTTTATTTATACAACAACTGACACAGCAAAAGGTGTGTTTATTGGCACAATAGGGCCAACCTCAATAACTCAATAATATAATTAATCATTAAACAAATATTAATTATCTTTCACATATGGTGGGGCCAACTTGTACCCTTTACATCACAAATTAGGGTTACAAGCAAATCTTACTCTCAGACAATATAGCAAGGATCTCACACGTCCACTAGTGCTCAGCCACTAGGGACACGTCCATCTGTGCTCAACCACAGAGACGTCCTACTCAACAGATCACTCAACCGATTCCATAGGAGTACCATCTGGAGTACCATCTCAAGCCGACTCAATTGAGTCCACGGGAGTACAAGGAAGGAGACCATCTCAAGCTGACTCAACTCAGTCCAGAGGAGTACAAAGCAAGAGACCACACGTCATCACAACTCAGTCCAGAGTCTAACGCACACCCATCACATGGGCACACCCAACACTTGGGCTCTCTCTCACAGATGTCTCAACTCAGTCCAGAGGAGAACGATCTGGAGGATATCTCATGAAGCTGCAATCAATAACATCTTAGACAAGTATAATCATTCTTATATCTCCAAGTTAATGTGTTGATATAATTGACTCCATAAGCCCTAAAGACACTAGTCTCTTGTTTCTCTCTTGTTGGAAGGTTGATCAAACACTTGAATTCTATTCTCTTAAGCTTATACTAACTAACTCTAACACTAACTTAGCCTAGATCTCTAACTTTCTTGCTGTTGTTTTAAATGCTTGTAACAGCCATCTAACTGCAGCAAACTTTCTGCATAATTGACTTTGAATGCTAGCTAAACACTTCAGAAATTGCTTGTGACAATTGATCATCATTCTACATAGTAAATGCCATCATTTTACTGTCTTTTCAAGCACTTCCGAAGAGTCTGTGTTGCATCTGTTACAATTTATTAATTGTTGTTGTAAATTTATTAATTGCTGCAATTTTATATCAGCTATCATCTATTCATTTGGTTTACTGTCTTTTGAGGCCAAACTATCATATTTGCACTTGTATTTGCCATATATACTTTCTGTTGTCTTGTTCTGGGCAGGTACACTTCATCACCCTATTTTGCCTCATCCTTCTTGGACATTAACCTTGTGAATCACTTGACTTGAGTGACCAGTGAGAGGGGGGTACTTCCTTATTCTTATCTTTAGCTTACCCAGCCCTTTAGATCACTGGGGACGCCTCCCTTGGTTTGGACTTACATCCATTCCTCAAGGTCGGGATTTCCTATTGAGGTGACAATGATAGGATATCTTGTTGTTACGCCAATCTCCCTTACTTGTCTTAGGCTATGGACAAGTACAAATTGCACGATAATAGTACCAACAAATGAACCATCCCTAGTAGGCTCTAGAGTCAAGCTCCCCCTCCCATTGTACTACTCACCATGTTCAACAGAGTGGCCAAGTTTATATCAGAAGACTCTTCCTCCCAGCCTTTGATGTTATAAGAGTTGGGCTCCCTCATTCTTGCGCCCCCCAAGGATCATACAGCCTAGCCCCCTCGACCCCAGTCACTCATGAAGGATATCATCCATGGACCACCAGTGCGTGAGCCCTTTCTTAGTGCTTGACAACTCTAACCGTGAACCCACTTTGCAATCCCCTGACTCGTCCTTGGACACCAACTCCAATAAGATTTGACATCCTCTTTCTCTTCTACTTAGTACCAAGATTTTCATTGTTAGCTTTTGGTTGCTTCGAAAGTGTTTTCACCTAGCTAGGAGAGCGCTTCATGGGATGTGAAGGGCTTGTGGTCTCCAAGCTCCTTTGTTTATTTTTTACTTACATTTGGAGAGATTAGATTGGGTGTATGCTTGATTTGGGATCAATGTTAGGGAAGTGCACTTCTTGATGTGATAGTTAACACATGACATATTTGGCATCTTACACAAGAGCACACTTGTTGAGGACAATGGGCACTTGGCCCATATGGAGTAACCACTTTGGAGGACGGCATTAGGCACTTAGCTCTAGGAGCATGTAACCACCTTACACTACTTAAGGAACACTTGAGCTAAGGAGCCAATCACTGGAAGGTGCACCATCTTGGAAAAGAAGCGTTGGACATGTGAACACCTAGCTTGGAGGCTGCACCACCTCCAATGTTGAACAAACCTTACTTTGACATGCAAACAACTTGCTTTGAGGAGCGCTCCATTTGGGACTTTGTTGTTGACTTAGCCTAGGTTTTCCTGTGGACTTAGTTCATGTTTATTGTTGGCCTCCCTCACGTTACTCTATATAAAGGGGGAAGAGTGTCTTTGTTAATTATAGCTACTTTGTATCTTAAAGATTGATTGTTGGTGTGATGCTAGCTATTTGGAGAATCTTGGAAGTTCATGTGTTACTCTTGTAACAAGGATTAGTGCTTGTGGTATGCTAGCACTAGGGATCCTTGGCTTGTGGAATGCAAGTGTTGAGTATTATAGCTTGTGGGATGCAAGTGTGTGCATCTCTTTGATAGCTTGTGTGCTGCAAGTGGGAGATCTTGGGGTTTGATAGTGCGTGTGATGTTGGCTTGTTTGGAAACTCCAAGGATTGGCTTGTAGAGTTTGGTGGGATGCCTTGCTTGGCCTTTGTATTGCCGGTTAGGATTTGCAGTTAGTGGATACCCTGGCTAGGGTTTGGAATGCAATGAAAAGTCTTTGCTTGGGATAAGCTGCAAGGAAATGTTGTACCAGCTTAGGATGAGATGAGGTATTGTACTTTATCTACATTATTGTGATAATATGAAGCATTGTTGTTCTAAATTTGTGATTGCAGATCTGATTTTTCGAAAGTATTGAGCAAGTTTCATGGCTGTTTTAATATGCTGATTTACTAGGACAGCATGGCTGAATGCTATGTTATTTTACCATGCTTAATGAAACTTTAGATCTGATTTGTTGCTATTATATGTCTGTTGTAGTTGAAGTAATTATCAGATCTGTGTGTTGAAATAGATCTTGCCCTAAGGGCTGCTGAAATGATCTATGCTTGAAGTCTTTGTGGTCTATACATTCTCGTTTGCCCGGAAGTACAGTTGGGCAGATTTTGAAGTTTCTTGCAAGGCTGCTGAAGAAATTAGTTTCAGCACTAAGGCTGAAATCTCTATGAAGTAGATCCATGGCCTCATAGAAGTGTGGTGGAAATATCAAATTGGGTAGATTTTCAAAATTTCTACACTCAGTCTTTCAATTTCAAGCATTTCTATCATACCAGCGCCTTCTATTATACTCTCTTTTAGCTTTTTCTAGCTAGACATTTAGCTGTAAGTCTTTACCCTGGTCTTAAATCTTATTATCTTTCTGCTTTTATCATTGTTTTAGGAGATGCCTTTGCACTCCCACTTTGAATCGATATTGGATGTACTATCGTAGTCCCTTTGACCTATTTTTCTGGTCTTTTGTTGGACATTAATATAATTATCTAATCTTATCTTATCCAGGCCTGAGATCCGGTTATTAAGCCTGCTTTATTTGAGGGAAATGAGCATATTTCTTGTCTACTTTGATTTTGTTGCACAAAGTTGTACTAAATTTAGATCTTTATATCTATGTTTGCTTTTTGTTTTGCAATGCAGAATTACAGAAGAAATGCTTTACAGGGTTACACACTCACATGTACTACAATACAAGATATAATACCATTGAAGTTTTTGGCCCCCTTTATTAATAAATTAATTTTCCTTCTTATCTCTTTCCTTCAATCTTTTGAAGTCTCTCTCTTCTATGGTCTGAAGAGATGATTTACAGGGTTACACACTCACTTGTACTACTATATAAGATATGATACCATTGAATTTTTTGGCCCCTGTATTAGTAAATTATATTTCCTTCTTATCTCTTTCCTTCAATCTTTGAAGTCTTTCTCTCTTCTATAGTCTGAAGAGATGCTTTACAGGGTTACACACTGACTTGTGCTACTATATAAGATATAATAGCATTGAATTTTTTGGCCCCCTGCATTAGTAAAATATCTTTCCTTCTTATCCCTTTCCTTCAATCTTTGAGGTCTTTCTCGCTTCTATGGTCATACTTTTAGATGAGAATAATAAAGCGTAAAACAAAACATTGTGATTAATGGTAATTCTTGGGGATGAGCTGATGCTTAAACAGTCTGTGAGAAGTATTTGGAATGCCATAAGATTAACCTGACTACCTTTCTTATGGAAAGGGAGATGCTGCGACACTTTTAATGCAGATGCTACCTCCTTTCATTTGGGCAAGGGCGTGGCTTATAAGATTGATTTGGCAGTACAGGTTACAACTAAAATTACCATTCTCAGAAAATATGTATACTCTCTTGAGATTGGGAGCAAGGTGAATATACTGTCTCTCCTTGCCTATATAGGGAGGGTTCATTTATATAACCACCTCTTGGATCAATGACATGATTGCTAAATTGCTAATGTAAATTTTATTATTCTTCAACAAAATATAAGATGCATTTTCCAAAAGCAAATCAATCACAAGATCTAAATGAAGGGGGCTATTTAAGAGGCTGATAAACATCCAAGCCCCAAGGGTTTGGATCCGATGGTGAGGAACGAGGAGTTTTTCACCATTGGTCAAGCTTCAATACATGTGAGCCTTGAGGGATTTCGCTAGAGCCATGGGGTAACCTTAAGGTAGTGGTCGAATGGTGGTTGCACCCAATAGAGATTAATTAAATGACCTCGTTACTCATGCACTCATAAGTGGGTCAAAGCCCACCCCAATGTTTTCTCCTTATTAAAAGGTATGTTGGGTTGTGGTCTAGCAGTTGCCATGAAGATGACCCAAGTTCAAATCTTGGCAGACTAGCTCCTCCCATGCATGGGGTTCGCCAGTTGTGGCTTGCATCTTGGCCACCTTTGTTGCGCACATGCTCTATAGATGTAGCCAGAATTTGGGGCTTCTTAGGCTTGGTGCCAATCATTGTTGTTGCCTCGTTGTAGACCTAAGGCATGCAATATGTAATCTGAGCTGGTTTAGTACCAGCAACCTCAGCCTCACAACTAAAAAATGATAACAGGATGGGGGCGAGGTGTTCCAGGAAATAAGTCCATTGGGTTGTGTCCCATTAAAAAAAAGATTACAAACATCTATAGTCAAGAAACAACATGTCATAAAAGATGAAATACAAACGAAACAAATAAACATACACTTTGTAACAATAACTCATTTGCACAAACATTTAGTACAAGCTTGTGGATTTCTAAACACAACAAAAAACTATAGAAGTACAAAAATGCTAGACATAAGTAAAGACCGCAGAAAAGAAACCATGTAGCAACAATGGATTCTGAAACAGAGAGTAGTAATACTTATATAGGTACCATAAAGCCATGGCATGCCCTTGCCTATAAAAAATAAAATATGAGAGAAATTTAAGTGCACATGCTTTAATATTTTATTCTTAGTAGATATACGTATCCCCTTAAAAAGGCTTAATATAAGAGATGATCTAAATTTTTATCACATATTTTACATGGCTACAATTTCCAGAATAATCCCAACAGTTATTTGCCCGGTATATAGTAACTGCCAACAAAATATGACACCTTTGTCTAATCCACAAACAGTTTTTTGGTATATGACACCTTTGTCTAATCCACAAACAGTTTTTTTGGTATATTAGCTTCATGGTGAACTGCATTCAAAGTTTTCCAGTCCAGGTTTTGGATCATGCTAGTCTGACCCAATCACTGGGACAGAGCACCCAAATACATCCAGCTTCAAAAAGAAATGCCAAACACAGAGAGAGACAGAAAATTGACTATAGGAAGAATATTTGCTATGGGTGCCCACTACAATGATCTGCATCACTACCTAATAATCATAAAACAAATAAATATTATACTAGTATAAAAGATTACCTGGCATATCCAAATTGACAAACAATCAACAGTTCTTCAAAGTAAACTGGAGCAGAATTATTGTCCGTGTTAGCTGAAAATGTTCGGCCAACAGAAAAAATGCTTTCTTTAAAACTATAACTGCTATCATGGTCATATGTTCGCTGCTCCCCTAGAAAAATATTGCATGGCATGAGATGCAATTTAACTCCCAAAGATGACGATGAAGTTCCATCTTTGAAAATATCCAGCTTCAACTCCTTCACTTCAAATGATGATTTCGGTATCTGTCCAATATAAACAAAAAGTTATTATAGTCTAAAAACATATTCTTACATGGAAATAGGGAAATTGAGTCAGACAAGAAACTGCTCGAATGCATAATAGATATACTGACAATGCATGAATAGAGTATGCCTTATGCTGGAGAGTATAAAGAATCCATTAAATCTTTAGAGAATATAGAGCACCTAAATGACAAGTGTGGAGAGTGAAGATTGTAGGAACAGTACAAGAAAGCTACATGGAAATGTAGAGAGCATAACATAGGCAGGAAAATTGATGTGAAAGAAGCATAACAGCTAAATAATAATAATCTCAAGAATGTTGCATAAAATCGTAAGAACCAACAGAACCATGCAAAAGGGGAGTAAAAAAGAAAAAACATGCAAGGATAGTAATCAACATTATTTAAAGTTTAAACAATAATATGCACATGTTTTAACTAAGTTGCAGGAAACACCCTACCCCCTGTTTCGGCATCAGAAACGATCCGAAATGGGTACGGTATGGCTGAGAAATGCCGCTGGCCGTACCGTACGGCATTTATGGATTTGGAAATGCCGTACAATATGGTCGGCGGCGTTTCCTGGCTGTACAAGCCTGTACGACCGGTGTTTCGGCTGTTCTAAGGCGTCTTAGAGGCCAAAAAAATAATAGGGGGAAGTGGAATTGCCTCTTCTTCCCATCGAGGCTATAGTTCTGCTGAACATGCATCTTGTTCTATTTTTTATGATGAGGGTGAGGATCAGTATGATATGTATTAGGATATGTAATTGCAGTTGCCTTTAGCTCATGTTTTCTTTCATTTTCAGCACATACAGCCTCATTTATAAAGGCTGATTTTGGATGTAAAGCCTCATCTATAAAGGTTAATTTTGGATTTTGCTACTTGCATCATGTACTGAATGATATCGATCATCTATGGGAGTTAATATGGACATGATTTTCCTTCTAAAATGTCATTTATGTGTATCATTATGTTTTTCTTGCAATATAATGTTTTATTTAAAAAAAAACTATATATATATATATATATATATATATATATATATATAATATATATATAATTTTATTTTTATATACGGTGTTTCCCCTGACGTTTCCATTTTTTGAGGGCCGGTTTCCTACCATCCCGGTTTCGGAAACTTAGAAACGTTTCCCTGTTTCGTGAAACTTAGGTTTTAAGTACCAACAAGGATACAACTTATGTTCAAATGTGTTAAAGTGATCCCTCGGATGTCTACAATGGTGATTCAGCATATAGTTCGGTAATAGAAAAAATGTCTGACCACATAGAACCATACATACAATATCCACTAGTGATTCTAGCATGGAAAGAAGATAGGGACATGCATATTTTCTTATTGTGAGAATATTGTTCCTTAGCTTGCATGAAATTGAAAATCAACCACCATTCACAATAAAACAACATGAAAAAAAGTGAGTCAAATGAAACGAAATATTTATTAATATCCACTAGTAACCTACCAACCACTAAAAGATTAATGGGCCTCTAAAAGTGGTGCATAGATGACACAAATAAGATAAAATAATATAGCGTTATTAATGTCCAATGAATCACCACGATAAGTAGGTCAATGGATCTGAAAAGTACATCCCAATGTCAATACATAGTGGGAGAGTGAAAAAGGCTCCTAAAACAATGTTAACAAGATAGATAAAATCTAAGAAGCTAGCTAAAAGCATATGTACAAGGTACATGAAAATGAAGAATGGTATAAATGCTAAAACCAAATGAGTGTGTGATCAGTAGAAAAGGGAGGATGTCAAGGTCTACTAGTGCTAAAAGCCGAAGCAAATGAGGCTGAGAAATAGGCTCCTCATCAAAGTCATCAATCACTGCAAAGGTGTTGATGCACTATCAGATGATGTCATCTAGATGTCAAGGTCTACTAGTTATAGTAGTCGAAGTTGAGGGAGGAGGCCAAGAAGCAAGCTATTCATCAAAGTTATCAACCACCGTGCAGGGGTTGATACACTCGCATGACATCATCTAGAGAGTAATCAGGGCCTCGTCGCATGATCCTCAAAGGAGCATAGGAGTGAGGAAGTCCATCTCTCCTAACATGGAAGGTCTGGGGAAGAAAATCCAGATGGAAACAAGTTAACTTGGCATCCGGATCTCTAGGGGGGCTTTGATAGGGGTGGTGTGTCCATATCCCAATCCATACATAACATTCTCCATCTTTCCCAATCTCCAATGTCCTCACTTTTGAGTTGGTGGTCATACGTCACACATATAGGTTCATGCTTCATAATCCCAAGAGAAGAAGGAGCTTGAATGTTCGAGGTTGATGCAGCTATATGGTGCTTTTCATTTTGATTGTAGCACTTTGCTCTTTTCCCGTATATATATATGGGAAAAGAGCAAAGTGCTACAATCAAAATGAAAAGCAAATGAAAGAAAGAAAGAAACGACCAAGAAAAAACCAAAGCAATGCCCCCTCGTTATGAAGCCATCACCCCAAGTCCTATGCAATGAATGCATATCCAAAAGAAAACTAAGTGAAAGTCAAAAGCCAAAAAAGGTTGAATGAATAAAGAAAAAGACAAATTAGGGTGTGGAAAGGCATGGTACCGAGGAAAGGGCAACTCATTGCATAAGTGCTCCCTCATTCAAAAATGCTCATGTGGTTGAATATCCTACATAACCACACATGATTATGCATGCCACTCATGAAATTAAACCCCACTCCATACCATCTATCATCACATATGCTCCTTGATGAGTTTCTTGGGAGATACTTCTCCTCCTGGGTGTTGGCACATGTAATAGGGGCTAACGATAACCCTCCCATACCTAAACTAGGAAAATTGTATGAATTTTATGGGTTATTGTGAAATTTATAGATGATGCTTTATGTGATCTACCTAATGGCATTTACATTTGACATGACTCACTTCTTATGTTGTACTGAAGTTGTGTACATGCCTCCAGATTGATGACTACATTGGGTCACTTAAACCCCTCTTCGAATGATGTACCTTGCATTAATATATATTCTTAGGGCTTCGCTAGGGAAAATATTGTTATTTTAATGAGAAGGGTGTTAAATCTCTCATATAAATAAGAGAAACACTTCTTATTTGAATCATTGCTACTTGTGGAGAACTACTACTACTTTTTTGCTCTTTCTCTTCTCTAAAATCACTATGGATGAATAATTACAGGATCAAAGCCCTTCCCCTCAAGATATAGAAAGAAGATCAAAGCACTTCCCCTGAACATATCTTGGGGAGTATGGCTTGTTAACAATCTGAGCTTATTCAAAGAAAATGAGACCCTCCCTCTCAAATGTGTGATTCAGTCTCTCAACATCTTAAATGCTTACCCACAAGTGGAGGAAAACCATTCCAGACCTGAACTCATAGAAGAAGTAATAATTAAGAATATCCCCTGGGCGTACTTTGATGGAGCTTCACAAGGAGATCCTCCCAAAGGAGGTGCAAGAGGAATCTTATATCTCACACATTGTATATCCTTCATGGGTATTGGGCAGGAACCTAACAACTTTTGTGAAATGATGACACTCAAATTACTTCTTCAGTTGGCCCAAGAACATGGGGTATGTTACCTCCCAGTTGCACCAGGAAGGACTTAGGATGATCCACAAAGTTGAACAAGGCACTTGATCAAATTCAGAGTTCAGAAGTCTTGTCAAGCACCAATGCCCCTTCCTCTTTTCTTCTCCTTCTTCTTCTTCTTCTTCTTCTATGCATGTTCCATACCCCCTGGGGGAATTGTATAAAATGAGCTAGCAAAAAGGTCTCCAGTATGTAAAAGACTCATCTCACCTAAGACATTGTTATAAGTACATACTCTAGAGTGTTTTTTTACTCAGTTCATTATACCTTGCTTCAGCGACTTATAATGTTCTAAGTTTTTTCACTCATACCTCCAAAGTCGGAGTGTGTCCTAATGGCCATGCCTTAGTGTGTTTGTTAGGTCTAGTGTCAAATGTATATTACCATGCTAGTCATTCATCCCAAGTCTCATGGACATGTATTAGGTCCTTCTAGGAGATTTTTAACGTAAAATGTCTAGTCAAAATGACATTTTACCTTGTAATTTTATGTAATTTATTAATAAATTTTACTAGGAGGTGTTAATCACGTAGGTGAGTATGATTTTCTTGCTCAAAATACCCCCTTTACCATAGTACCCCTTTTCGAACAAAAATAATTTATTTTTACCTATAAAGATCAATTATTTCCTCAAAAAAGTAATTTATTCCCTCATTAAAAGGTGGTGATTTATCTCCTCATTGATTTGGAGAAATATGGCGAGACGTGCTTTTTGTGTGTCTCCAGTCTATCTCCCCCAACTGCTAGATAATAGCACGTGTGGCGAGTTCATGTGAGAGTGGTGCCAATCCCAAGAAGAGGTCCGCACTCCCTCATGAGAGGTGGCGCACTCTCCTTGAGGGTGTCAATCCCAAGGAGAGGTGTGCACTCTCTCATGAGAGGTGGCACCCTCCCTCTCTCTTAACCTTGAGTTGTGTCGCCCTCTCTCTCAGTTTGCTTGAGTTGTGGCACATTCCTCCTCACACTTAGCATGCGCCCTGTCTTTGGAGAATGCACCCTCTAGCTTGGGAAATGTGCCCTCTTTAGCTATTTAAGCAAGTCAACCCTCCCTCATTTGGTTAATGGGAGTTTGGCTCGCTTGAGGTTGTACTACTACTGTAATATCATTTTTGGAATAATAAAAGACTTTGGAGGTCATCTTGGCGTTGTGCGTTTATTGTGTGGATGGAAAATTGTTCAATTCTTCATATGTGAGGTAACCGTAGGCTAAATATTTGCATTTAGTTTTGTTATTTGGCCTTTGAAGGGGTGATAACCACCTAGTAGAATAGAGTCTTACTATTTGATTAGCTAATAAGATTCTATTGTTTTCTTATATTAGATATTTTTAATTTGCATGTGCTTTCAATTGAATTGACATGCCATTTGAGTCTCTTGTGTAGGGATCACCATCTTTAACGGGATTAGTGTTGATATTTTTAGTAGCATCTGACAGGTACTTCCACGTCGATCTGTGTCAACACATGGGAGTCGTCATTATTACCTCTCAGATTAGGAGATTCACTTTATTAAGTGATTAATAAAGTGAATGTACTTTTGTAATAAAGTGAGTTTAATTTAACTAAATGCCAAAGTATTTGGCATTAGTAATTAAATTAAGTCTTGGTTGTTAGATCTTAAGTGAACACGAGATTAGATCTCAATCGTAGATCATTTTAGGAGATCTAGGGTTTTGGACTTGTTGTCACCTTTATACACACCTCGGGTAGCGTGGAAGAAACCTTCAATCTACTGGGTGTGTCATTGGGGGGAAGTTTCGAGTCAAGGTGTTGTCACCTGATCCTCAACTCCTCCGTCTAGGCTAACTCCTAGCGAAGCCAAGGGGGGTAGTCCCTAAAGAAAATTATCTAAGGCTTGAACTAAACTAAGTACAAGAAAAAGAGTCTAGGAGTATATTGCAACAAGAACAATTATTACCAAATATCAATCTACACTAGTAGCATATGATTCATTCACTTATCCACAGAGACATTCAATAATAGTAAAGCAAATGAGGTGCATACATCAATATGATACTTCAAAGGAAATGCTTGCAATGTAAATACTTGAAGAGAAATTGGTTGTAAAAGTAAAGTAAATGAGACCAGTTCCAAATATCGTGATATAGAGGTAATGTTGTCGAGATGATGACTCTCGTGTAAATGTCCTTGTAAAACTTTATTAAAATTTATTAGGGTTTGATTAGATTAATTTTATTGCTTGTGAAATTTGTAGTGCAAGAAAGCAAATCTAATCTAGGATGTGGCCTCTCAAGAGACTATTCCTTAGAGTGGAAATTTACTGAATTTTTGTTGAAACCCAATGGCTTCACCAACAAACTCACTAAAGGTGTCGGATGTCCAACACTGAGGGGAACAATCCCGAGGTATTCTGCATGACTTCACACACTCCCTTTAGGCGGTTTTCCAAACCAAACAATGGAATCTTTTCGAGATTGTCCTAAGTTAAACTAGATCCACACTGACCAGCCCTGGTTCTGTTTAGTTCCCCAGATCAATCTAGACTCGCAAGGGTTCAGAGCATACATCGGGGAGCTAAGGGGATGGGTTTATTTGCCAAATTGAAATTGCATAAAAGTAATTGTTTTCTAATTAAGCTAAGTTCACACTGACCAGCCTCTTTTCAGAGGAGCTGAGGGGGCGGGTTTATTTTGCAAGAAAATGAAATTGCGAAAATGAAATATATTCTAACAATTAAAATATTACTTTCCAAAAAGGAAATCTAAACTAAAGATTGTAGTGCTTTTGTAAATTTTCAGACCCCACCCAGTTTCAAGTCTCACTGAGACTAATCATAGGTTAGTGCCCAAAACCCCAGTTTTATGACAGCAGTTGCACAGCAATTTCTCAGCACATAAACAATTCTCATAAATGAAACATGAGGATTATGAACAGCAATAAATGAAAAAATAAATAATACTTATAAGCAGCACAATAACTCAAATATATATGCACAGAGATTTTTGGTTTAACATTGACCCTGGAAAAACTCACAAGGGGAAAACCAGTGAGAGGGGCTTTTTATTATTTCAGATCTCTGACAAAGAAAATTTTACAGCAGTCATCTTCAGAAAAATAAATTCCAATTTATCTCACAACGTAGCCATCAACTCTTCGTCAAATTCTGAGCAATGCTTCTCGAAATTCGTGCAAGAATTTCCTAAACAAAAGCTACAGGCCTGCTCCTCGATTTCTGTGCAAATGGCTGTATGGAATCCTTGGAATTTGTGCCAGAACAGTCAGCTTCAGTTATGATACAGAAAGTACATAGAGGCTGCCTCGAAATGCATGCCAACACTTCAAAAATAAATGTTGTTCCTCCTCAAAAATTGTGCCAAAAAACAGCAGTACGGCCGCATGAAATCTGTACAGTATGGCCCAGATTTTGTTGTACCTTCTCCTCGATCTACGTGTTGTAATCTTGCCTTAGTATTCGTGCCCTTACCTGCAACCTTTTCTTCTTCTCTAGCTCGACTCTCTCTTGTTCTCTTGCTCTCTTCAAAACACATGAAGAACAAAATGGTGGTGCGCCTCCTTACCCTAATCGACTCAATGAGGGAATGTGAAGAGTTTCTTAATCCAATGGTGGGGATTGAATTAGATGAGTGGTTGAGATTTAATGTCTATTCACTCACCCCCTTCACTTAAGTCATAAAGTCACTTTTAATTCATATCTCATGAATTAAATGACTAGGGTCCACATTAGGCATTTTCCCACCCCTTAGGCGCCTAGGTGATGAGAAACACGCTTTGTGATAAGTTTTAAATTTACTTTTAGCTTACCTTAAGATGTGAAACATAAACTTAAGCCAAAAATGCAAAAAGAGACACAATCACAAAAGACATTGTCCCCCCCAGGGGGGATGAAGAGTGGGAGCTTGGAGCCCCATTGATTCAATTAATGAAATTTACAAAGCTTGTTTTTGGAGTGACTTGTGACCATTCATTAGGGGGGTCACAAGTCTTTACAAAGTTTTAGAAGTGTTTATTGAAGAATGGGATGCTCCCGAGGGTCCTGGATGCTCCAAATTCGCGAAATTTTGGCAGAGTATCCTCCTATCTGTTCGTAAACCTGCACAAAACAGCAAGCAAACAATGACAAAAGATGGCCAAAAAACACTTTAAAAGTGTCTTTGGTTATTAGTATGAAAACACAAAATTTGACTAAGTAAAACTAGTGAAAATGAGCAAAAATGAGCAAAAGGAACTAAGGAAACAAGTTAGAAAGCTTGGTTCCTTAGGGTCTTGTTTGCTGTTTTAAAACAGCAATGTAAAGGCACTTAAATTTCCAAATATGAAAGTGAAAGCACTTTGAAACAAATCTACTTTTAGCCTCTTAAAATTTTGAAATGAAAAGCTTGCTAAAAATAAAGTTTCTTGAGATAGATCTAGCTTGAAATAATGAAATGAATTTAAAATCTAGATCTAGCTTTCTTTCTTGCTTGCTAAATTAGATAAATAAGAATTTAAAATCTGATCTAGGTCTAAGAAATAGCAAGCAAACTAGTAACCAAAAGAAGATTATAGATATTTGTGAGAAAAGAGAGAAAGAGTGTCGGATGGAAACCAATCTTGGGGTATGGGGTCTCCTTGATGTATTGTAGAGGGAAATCTTTCCGGTTGACTGGATTTGAAGGTGTTAGAAACTCAAGCAAGAGCCTTCCACTCCTCCAAACTAGAGATCCTGCAAACTTAAGACAATCTTGCAAAGAACTTGTTAAAAGTGGATGCATCCACTTCCTACATATAAAATCTAGAAAACATGTAAATCAAACTAGAATAACATGAGATCATAGATTGAACATGCCATAATAAGATTTAGTAGTACAAGCTAGTTCACTAATATCTTACTATTTGAGAATAAATTAACAAACGAAAATTGCAAAAGACAAGTTTACCATACTCAGCACACCACCATTAAAGAATAGCACTCCACACATTTGCACAACACCACAAAGTGACCTCCAAAGTCTTCAAATCTTTATTCCACAATAGCTTGAGAGCAAATGACAACAGCATAACTCTAGGTCTACCAATCTCCCTAGAAAGGGAGAGCAAGCTCCTTTATATAGGCAAGAGGGTGGAGAGGCCAAGAGAGGAGGGTGCACCAAGTGTAGAGGGGGCACACCACTTGTGACTCTAGGTCTACCAATCTCCCTACAAAGGGAGACAAAACTCCTTTATATAGGCAAGAGGGTGGAGAGGCCAAGAGAGGAGGGTGCACCAAGTGTAGAGGGGGGGGGCACACCACTTGTGAGGGAAAGGGAAGCCAAGTGTAGAGTTGAGCGTTGCCACCTCTCCACCATCTCCAAAGTATGACACATGTGAGGTTTAGAGCAAGGAGGAGGGCGCCACCTCTTAAGAGGTGGGCACCCTCCTCAAGAATGTGCCACCTCTCCCAAGAGGGGCGCACCTCCCAATAGAAGATCCTCATAACTCAAGTAAACTCCCACATAACTCTTACCCAACTCATCCTTAAGTGCCACAAAGGCATAGTGAACTCAAGTGAATGAAAGTTAACTCAAAACATGTCCCTGACATGTTTCCCAGAAAATAACATTTGCTGATTTTTCTAATTTGATGTCTTTTATTGGACAAAAAGTGAGTAAATTTGATTTTAAGTGATTAAAAATCACTAATTTCACTCACAAAGTGGGTACTTAGGTAAAGTGGGTATTCTTAGTCCAAAAATGAATACCCCCAAGGCATATAATGCCTCCTAGTACCACTTATTTAACTTAGGAATTATTTACAATTCAAATATCCCGATTTTGCGAGAAATTTTATTTTTGCATAAAACTTTAAAAAACCTAAGGGGGACTTAACACATTTCCATGAGACTCTAGGAGGATGATTAGCATAGTAATATACGTTAGACACTAGGCTTAGAAGACCATCCTAAGGCCTAACCATGAGTATTTACTCCAACTTTGGAGGAATTGAGTGAAAAAACTCGAAAATTATAAATCGCTTGAACAACAAAATAGAATTAACAAGTAAAAGAAAACACTCTAGAGTAATAAACTCATGTCTAAGTCTTAGCAGGCTAAGCCTTTTACAAAATTCATCATGGTACACCTCTTATTACAATTCCCTGCAATGTATGGAAATGTGGTAAAAAACTTGGGCCATACTGGACAACTGGTCTTCTGAACTTAGAATTTTGAACAAGTAATTGTTCAATCTTTGGTGACTCAATTGCAAGTCCATCCTAGTGCAACTTCGTGGATAACAGGACTTAGGGTAAACTCAAGGTTATAAAATGTAATGCTCCCAAGCCAATTTTTTCGCTTGGAACACTAACTGCTCATTGTTTAACTGATGTGTGTGTGTTTGCTTGCAGGTTTACTTCCTGAGTTATGTCTTAGGGTTTATAGTTTCAGTTAACAAGCATAGATCTGAAGATATAATAGTGGAAATACAAGATATGACAAGCACACCAGATATGGAACCAAACAGCATAGATCTGACATTTATTGATATAATAAGCAGGAACCTGATACAATAAGGATGTAGATCTGGAATAACATCAGATGGATCCAATAGATAAGATATGAGTTGCTACAAAATGCTCCTGATAAGAAGATGCAAGCCTCCAAAGGTTGAATACAAGATGAAGACCAATACAACAAGAACCAGGGTCAAGTCCAACCCCCTGGTTGATGGCACATCCTCCTGAAGAGCTGAGAAGACCCAATATTTCGGCCTAGCTGATGGAAGCCTCCAAATGATTCCAAACCTTGTAGAATGATAGATCGAGGTGAGTAGAACCCCCTCCTGAAGTCTCAGGCCGAAATGCCAAGAGATGCTCCTCCAAATGTTGAATCCTCAAGTGAAATTGTGCCCTCTTGAATCCTGTCAATGCCTAACAATTCGGCCCTGATCAAGGAGACCTCCAAATGCCGTGAAACTTCCTAGAAAGATAGATCAGGGCACTGCAAGCCACTAGGTGAAGTCTCCAAGTCAGATCTGAAGTATAACCCCTCCAAACTGAATAGATTTGAATCTCAATAGCGCCCTCCTTCTCTCCAAATCGTGCCAATGCTCTAGGAAATCATCTGACAAGAATAACTCTCTCAAAATGCACTAGAAATGATGATCAGAGCCCTGCAAGAAAAACCCAAGTGCTAGAATGTCCAAAAGCCTTGCCAATCTCTTGGATCGAACTTCCTTCAATGAATGGTGTGCCCCCCTGCTGAAAACCCTCAAGGGTACGACCTGCAAACGTCATGGATGAGTGATGATACCTATAACTGCTGTAGAATGGTGTGGGTGGAGTATTTCATCCCCGAGACCAAGCTTGGAACAAGATAGGTGAAATCTTTCACCACTGAATTGTTCTCTAGGGTTTGCATTCTCAAAACCCTCAAAATTGTGTGCTCAAGAGCCCAAAAGCAACTTGCAATAATAATCCAAGATGAGTGAGAGGTGTGGCCTTGCCTTTCCTTTATACCTCCATTCTATTTCTTTGTTGAGTTAGTTAACCCCTAGGGTTAACTCCTAACTCAACCACAAGTGATCTAATTCTTCATTGAGCTACTTTGTACCTTTTCAAGTCAACTTCATATTATAACATTGAGTTTAGCTGACTTTTCCCCATGCTGCATGAGACTATAGTCTAGTGGGGCTGACTAGACTACTGAGTCTCTCCAATCCTCTTCATCAAAAGGTGGGGGACATTACATAAAAGACAGCCTAGGTGAGAGGAAGAGAGACAGTGATGGTACACAAAGAGTGAGTAAACATCCAGGTGTGCAAGGGCAAGGGTCGAGGAAAGGGTGCAATGTGGGCAGCAAGGGAAGTAGCAACTAGCAAAATCAAAGGATTGATCTTGGGTAATAGGCTAGGCTATTTGTTGCATTTGTATTTACTCTGAAGGGCCATTATCCCAAGATGGGAGCCCTGATTTTATTTAATCAAATCATCACAGATCTGGTTTTCCCGCAAGGGTTTTACCATGGGTACTTACCCAAGATCACGTGTGCAAATGTGTTTGGTTTCCATTTGTTGCCTATGCTGATTTATCATTAATAACCTAGCTGTACTAATATTCAATAAATGTGTTTTGCTCAGAATTAATGGTCGGGTGTTAGGTTTAGGTTAATTATCATGGTATCAAAGTTCAAACTCTGATAGGGAAGTTGGATTTGCACTAAACGTATTCTGCAACGTGGGAGAAAAAAAAATTTGTCTTGTACAAGTTATTGTAGAGCGGGTAAATAAATAAATAAAAAGGGCAGTCGTACAGCAACCGTCGTACGAACTACAATCGTCGTACAGTAGCGTACGGCGGCAAGTTATTGGGCGTAGATCAAGCAGGGGGATCAGTTTTGGATCGGGCCGATTAAGTAGTGGAGAAGAAAGGTCGTTGTACATGGGCTACAGATCGAGCTATTAGAGGTGAGATCGGGTTGGGTGAGTGAAGCCAACAGAGGCTTAAGGTACGGGTTGTGACTGAAGAGAGGATCCAAGTGTGATCGACGTAAGCTAGTGTTGAGATTAATGGCTGAGTGGATTGAAGTTGGGCGGAAAGATGCAATCGTCGTTTTGAGATCCGTCCTACAAGGGAGACAGCAGTCGCACTGGTCATGGGTGACAGTTGTGTAGAAGTAGCTAACGGAAGGAGCCACCACAGAGGTTGAAAGCTGCACAGATAAGGAAAGCAACAGCAAGCAGCCTCCATGGTGAAGAACAATCGGTTCACAGTGGAGACGGAAGTCGTTGGAATTGACGTGGAGTCGTCGGCTACTGGAATAGATAGCCGACAATTGAATGAACGGATGGCCGAGTGGAGGCATCAAACGATAACAAACAAGGGGTCGCAAGGGGGCAGTGGAAGAGGACCGGGCTGGGAGTAGGCCGCCGCCAGCAAAAGCAGCAGTTGCAAGCCGTCGCAAAAGCCCAATAGTCGCAGGTAGAGAGTCGACAAAGGCCACGAGACAGCCCAGCAACCGCCACTAGGACAGTCGACCAGCAAGGCCACTGGCAAGCCGAGACAGCCATCGGGTAGCCCAGAAAACCTCAAGTGGACCCAGGAAACCGTCAGGCAGCTGCATAAGTCATCGAGCAGCGAGCAGAAAGCTTGGGAAACCCAGAAAAGGACTCGGGCAGCAACACAAGGTTGGGGGCAACTTCAGGCAGGGGTCCAAAAAGCGGGCAGCGTGGCGGGCAACAAATCCAGTAAGCAGACAACAGATCCGAGCAGCGGGCAGTGAGTCTTGGGCAGGGATCCGAGCAATCAACAAAAGTCTTCAGAAAAGGGTCTAAGCAAGATGGCAAGGATAGCTTTCATGTCGAAGGGAGCAGCCAATCAAGTGGATTGGTGAGTATCCATGGTAACAGATCTGATAGTGAAGTCATAGCCACTTCTAGGTGGTAGAAGTACCTTCCTCGCTAAGAGGGAGTTTTAGTAGCATCGAAGAGCTACTTCCACGTGTGTTTGTGTCAACATATGGGAGTCATCCTAAATGCCTCTCGAAATCTTAAGAGATTCACTTTACGTAAGTGAATGTACTTTTGTAATTAATGTGAGTTTAATTTAATTTAATGCCTAAGTATTTGTCATTAGTAATTAAATTAAGTCCTAGTCATTACATCTAAAGTGAACGCGAGATTAGATCTCAATCGTTGATCACTTTAGGAGATCTAGGTTTTGGACTTAGGGTTAACTCAAGGTTATAAAAGACGGCCTAAGTGAGAGGAGGAGACACGGTGATGGTACACAAAGTGAGTAAACATTCAAGTGTGCAGGGGCAGGGGTTGAGGAAAGGGTGCAAAGGGGGTAGCACGGGAAGTAGCAACCAACAAGATCAAAGGATCGATCTTGGGTAATAGGCTAAGCTATTTGTTGCATTTGTATTTCCTCAAAAAGGCCATTATCCCAGGATGGGAGCCTTGATTTTATTTAATAAAATCATCACAAATTTGGTTTTCCCGCAAGGGTTTTTCGAGGGGTATTTACCTAAGATCATGTGTGCAAATGTGTTTAGTTTCCGTTTATTGCTTCTGTTATCGTTAAAAACCTAGCTGTACCATTATTCAGTAAATGTGTTTTGCTCGAAATTAATGGTCGGGTGCTAGGTTCAGGTTAATCAACAATTAGGGGATTAAAAACCCCCCTTTTGCAAGTATTTAGTTTTGTAGGTTCTTCACCTTTTGAGAAGTAGTTGGGTCGGCCTTGAGCAACCTTCCGCAAGCTCAAAAGCTTGCGCGAGAATAGACCCTCAGAATAATATCGTAGACCCTCAGAATAATACCAAAGGACCCCATAGCCCAAGAAGTTCTTTCTCCTCAAGCTCTCTATTTCTCTCTTTCTTTCTATTACTTTTAATTTGGTTACTTCTTGCATGCAAATTTAGATCTATATTTTAAATCTAAATCATAAGTAGATCCATTCACAAGCATGCTTTGCTTGGATCTACTTTGTACTTTTATTTCTATAATCGTTTAAGTAGATCTAATCAAAAAGTCATATTTTAATAAAGCTTTTAAAGTTAGATTTCAATACTAAAAGATATATCTGATACAAGAGCTTTATTTTCATATCTTGGCAAAGTAAGTGCCCGTTGTACCATGTTTGGAAAGCGAACTAAAAGTCACTAAAAGATTAGTTTATCGCTGATTTTCTAGTTTATTTAATTCACCTTGTGCTTAGCCTTTACTTGTAAACTTTTTTGTGTTAGACTAACCATCTTTTGCAGGTAGTTCTAAAGCCATTTGGGCAAGTTTCTAAGGAAACTTGCTCGTTGTTTTCTTGCCATTCATGAACAGGTAGAGAGAGACTCTGCCCAATTTTCGCATATCCGGAGCATCCACGACCTCCTTGGGCACCTTTTCTTCATCTTCTTCGCTCTTTTCTAGCACTTGTAAGTTTGACTGGACTCTTAATCTATAAAAGACCAGAAAACACTTCTTTTTCAAGATTGTAAATCAGAGGAGCTAGTGGAATAACCCACTGTTAATATTATGGTAGCTTCGAGAGGTATGAACCTCTATTGTGACCTATGTCGAGATTAGAATATTCCAGAAGGAAGCAAAGAAGTAAAGGAAACCCTAGACGAGATGTCAGCTGCAGAAATATATTTAATATGAATTAATTAGTACCCAAAAGGAGAAGTCGGCCCCAGTAAGCCTGCCAGATTACTATAAATACAGGGCGCCAGTTTCTCATTATACACATTCTCATAATTGCAGAGAGCCAGTTGTGCGCACTGCAGTTGGCAATTTTGTGCGCAAGTTTCTGGGGAAGAGTGTTGCGCCAGTTCTGGGTGGGACTATCTGTTCAGCTTTGGTTACTTTTCTTGCCTGGTGCATTAGCCTTGCTTGGCTATTGATTGCTACCAATATTCTTCTCTGTCAAGGTCAAGGTGCTCGGAGGGTGGCTTCGGCCTATGGTTGGGTGACAAGGGTATTGTCAATGGTAAAACGAGCACAATCTTTCATATTCTAACAAGTTATGGGCCCACACCTCCTTCATTCAGTCTAAACGCTAGAAGGAAGCATAGCCGCTAGGATATTGAGCTCGCTGAGGAACTATCGTTAGGGTTACTAGCAGGAGCAGCTTCCAAAGACACTGCCGCTAGGGTTACTAGCAGAAGCATTTGCAGAAACCCTAATCTCAGATCCGACACCTTGCGATGGAGCATCTCGCTCAAAAAGAAGATATTCAGATGCGCCCTAACTCAGCGCACCTCTTGGCTCTCTCAGAAGATAGAAACGACGAAGTTGAAGTTTTGGATCAAGGCATGACCAGTTACCAGTCAACCGAAGACATGAGTGAAACGATCAGTGTTTTACACTACTCAGCACTTACCGGAACGATTGAAGATGACATGTGGATAATCGATAGTGGAACTTCTAGGCACATGACGGGAGATCAAGCTAGACTCTCAAATCTAAATGAGAATAAGACCTCGTACAAGGTAGAGCTTGGAGACAAAACCACTTACCCCGTGGAAGGATTTGGACAAGCCTCCATCAAAATGAAAACATGTAACTATGTTCACTTAAGCAATGTTTTATATGTACCTGGTTTAGAAAAGAATCTTGTATCGATATCTTGCCTAGAAGACAAAGGAAACAGAATAGCTTTCATGGATGGAAAAGTGTTATCTTGGCATAAAGACTCCAGCATAGAGAATGCTAGGGTTATTGGAAGTCGTGAAGGAAATCTGTATAGACTACTAGAACATAATGAAGAAGCTCTCGTACATAACGAAGTTAACCCTAATGAGCTTTGGCATAGAAGGTACGCTCACATCAACTATCAAGCATTACCTTTTCTCAGAAAGATGGTTGAAGGAATACCAGAATTGAAATCTACACCTGAAGGAATCTGCAAGGGATGTGCCCTTGGGAAGAATATCAAGAAACCATTCCCAAGCAGCAACAACAGATCTAAGGAGATTCTAGATCTAATACACTCAGATGTTTGCGGTCGGATGCCAGTGAAATCTCTAGGAGGATCCTTACTACATAATCTTCATAGACGACTATTCAAGAAAGACTTGGTTATATCTACTCAAGACAAAAGACGAAGTATTCAGCAAGTTTCAAGAGTTCAAAGCAGAAATAGAAAATCTCACGAATAAGAAGATCAAGACGCTAAGAACCGATAATGGTGGAGAATACACATCAAAGGAATTCGTTGCATTCTGCAAATCGAAAGGGATTAGGAGGGAGCTGACTATTCCTCATAATCCTCAACAAAATGGTGTAGCAGAAAGAAAGAACAGATCTATCGAAGAAACAGTAAAATCCTTACTAAATGATCAAGGTCTATCCATGTTCTTATGGGGAGAAGCAGCAATGACAGCAATATATGTGCAGAACAAAAGTCCTCATCGTATATTGAAGGACATGATACCAGAAGAAGTTTTCTCAGGTAAGAAACCTAATGCGGAAAATCTAAGAATATTTGGATGTCCTTTTTACTCTCACATTCCCAAGGACAAGAGGAATAAACTAGAACCTTCAGGAAAGAAAGGGATATTCGTGGGATACAGTGATTCATCCAAAGCTTATAGAATATATATTCCAGAACAACACAAGATCGAAGTCAGCAAAGACGTAACATTCAATGAGAAGATGGCCTTCAAGAAATCCATAGAAGAAAATATAGAAGAAGAAGAGATTGAAGAACTTAACGAAGAAAGCACAGAAAACGTAAATGACGAAAAAGAACTACCTGATCATCCTATGGAGCCATGTGAAAACATTGATTCAGATATCGTACGCAAGACCAAGAAAAGACCAGCTTGGCTTGAAGCTACCTTACAAGACGCAGAAAGACTCAAGGTTCCAGAAGGAACATTCAGAAAGAGTAAAAGACCTAAAAGATTCTCAAGTTATACAGCATACATGACGAAGCTTCTAGATGAAGAACCTACCACATTTGAAGAAGCAGTTCAAAAGGAACAATGGAAAGAAGCTATGACGGAAGAGCATCAATCCATTATGAAAAATGAGGTATGGGAAATCGTACCAAGACCTAAAGAAAAATCAGTGGTAACCTCAAAATGGGTGTACAAGATCAAACATGCAGCAGACGAAAGCGTGGATAAATACAAGGCAAGATTCGTAGCTAGAGGGTTCTCCCAGAAGGAGAGAGAAGATTATGACGAAACCTTTGCTCCGGTGGCTAGATATACTTCCATCAGAGCTATCATATCTCTTGCTGCTTCCATGGGATGGAACTTACATCAAATGGATGGAAAGATAGCTTTCCTCAATGGAGCTATTGAAGAAGAAGTATATATTGAACAACCTCAAGGGTTTGAGGTACATTCTAGAGACACTCACGTTTGCAGATTGAAGAAAGCTCTATATGGACTCAAGCAAGCTCCAAGGGCTTGGTATGCCAAAATGGACAGCTATCTAACGAGACTTCGTTTCTCCAAGAGTCATGCAGATCCAAACCTTTACTATAAAGTCGTAGACAATGCACCTGTAATCCTACTACTATATGTTGACGATCTATTCATAACAGGTGAAGAGTCTCTCATTATCCAGTGCAAGAAGGAATTAGCTTCTGAATTTGATATGAAAGATCTAGGTCTCATGCATTATTACTTGGGACTAGAGGTATGGTAGAAGCGTGGTGAAGTATTCCTTGGACAAGGAAAGTACGCAATAAAAATCCTTCAGAAATTTGGAATGATGGATTGTAAGTCCATGGACACTCCTATGAATGCGGATATAAGAAAAGTGAAAGTTCCAGATTCTGATCCAATAGATCCATCTCTATATCGACAACTAATTGGGTCATTGATGTATTTGGTAAATACTCGACCAGACATCTGCTTTGTTGTGAATACACTAAGCTAGTTCCAGGTGGAACCAAGACATGAGCATTGGATAGCTGCAAAGCATGTATTAAGATATATTCGTGGAACAATAAACTATGGTTTGAGATATACCGCATCCAACAATATACAGCTTCATGGATTCACAAACTCATATTGGGCAGGAAGTGCAGAAGACAGAAAGAGCACTTCAGGTATGTGTTTCAGCTTGGGCTCCACTGTGATATCTTGGGGCAGCAGGAAACAGAAGTCTGTCGCACTCAGCACAGCAAAAGCAGAGTATATGGTAGCATGTGAAGCATGCACTGAAGCAATATGGTTAAGGAAGTTAATCTCCAATTTATTTGATCAGATTCCAGAATCAACCATAATATATTGTGATAATCAGAGTTGTATAAGATTATCAGAACAACCCGTGTTTCATGAAAGGTCGAAACACATTGAGATCAAATACTACTTTATTCGAGATAAAGTCCAGGAAGGAGAGATAAAGCTCGAATATATCCCCACTAACGAGCAGACAGCAGACATTCTGACAAAACCTCTATCCAGAATAAAGTTTGCATATTTCCGAGAGAAGATGGGGATCGTGGAAATAACTCCCTTAGCTGAAAGGGAAGACTCTCAAGGGTAGGAGGGAGAACTTAAAAATATTATTGAGTCATTTATCTTTGTGATTGAAAAATAGTCCAGATTGGACAGATTCTTTCCTGTTCAGAAAGTGGATTGAGATTTTCTGACGGACAGCAATTTCCCATTGTGGTTAACATGGGAAATGGTCCAGATTGTTGATGTATCATAGACAGTGACTTCCCATTGTGGTTAACATGGGGAGTGGTCTAGGGCAATCTCTCTTCTTGAGGGTTACTCAAGAAGACTGGCCCGCCTCACTGGACAGCGATTTCTCATTGTGGTTAACATTAGGAATGGTCTGTTTTGGAGGTTGATACAGGACAGTCTTTTCCTCTTGTGGTTAACAGAGGAAATGGTCCGAACAGTCATTCCTTAGGGTTTATACATTCTCTCCAGGGTGCACTTTGATTAGTGTAGGAGGAATGGCCCAGGGTGGGGAATGGTCCGGGCTCAGCAATCAGGGACAGGCATTCCTTNTCTCCAGGGTGCACTTTGATTAGTGTAGGAAGAATGGCCCAGGGTGGGGAATGGTCCAGGTTCAGAAGACATGACAGTTATTCTTCCTTGCTTGAGAAGAATAGTCCAGATATCTCATTATTCTATTTCGAGGACAGATATTCTTTAATATCTCACAGACGTGAGTGAAAGATTGGCCCAGATAATTCATTTTTTATTTTAACAATATTTTTCTGTGCAGGTTGGCATCAGATGATTGTTATGGAGACTACCTATCTCCAGACAATAGAGATATACTACTGTGGTGGATATGTTCCACTGTTTGTGACTATGTGTCACGGTTTGAGTAGTTGTGTACTACCGTGGATAGACACAGTTGTGTTCTATCAATTGATATTGCACCAGTTGTCATAGGAGATTATCCAGTTGGATAATAATGACGGTGCTCGTGATGCTACTAGTTGAATGGTCTGTTGAGCTCAAGACCATACCTCCCTAGCTAGGAGGGAGTGTTAATATTATGGTAGCTTCGGGAGGTATGAACCTCTATTGTGACCTATGAGGAGATTAGAATATTCCGGAAGGAAGCAAAGAAGTAAAAGAAACCCTAGACGAGATGTCGGCTGCAAAAATATATTTAATATGAATTAATTAGTACCCAGAAGGAGAAGTCGGCCCCAGTAAGCCTGCCAAATTACTATAAATACAGGGCGTCAGTTTCTCATTATACACATTCTCAGAATTGCAGAGAGCCAGTTGTGCGCACTGTAGTTGGCAGTTTTGTGCACAAGTTTTTGGGGAAGAGTGTTGCGCCAGTTTCTGGGTGGGACTATCTGTTCAGCTTTGGTTACTTTTCTTGCCTAGTGCATTAGCCTTGCTTGGCTATTGATTGCTACCAGTATTCTTCTCTGTCAAGGTCAAGGTGCTCGGAGGGTGGTTTCGGCCTATGGTTGGGTGACAAGGGTATTGTCAATGGTAAAACGAGCACAATCTTTCATATTCTAACACCCACCAGCCCTCTCATCCCCCCTACCCCAGGGGGATTTCATCATTTTTTACTTTTTGTCTAAGTTTTCTAATTCCAAGAGTTAAAACTAATTAAAATCAACCAAGATAAAATCCAAAATATTTCCTTTCAGTTTTTCCTTTCGAGAATTAGTTAGAAAGCAATATTTTAGATTAGTTTCCTAGTTTTCATTTCGTAGTTCTTTCAAGTTTTTCCCTTTCTGCAAAGAATAACGAACCTTTCCCGTCAGAATCTTATTATGCTCTCTGCCCTGCGAGTTTAACTTGATCTCTGCAGATCAGAACAGATTTTGATAGTGTGGAGTAGTTTAATTAGACAACATTTTCTTTCTTGCTCAACCCTGCAATCTAGGCAGTTGTGAGTGGTTAGATCACTATATCTACCCATTTCACTTAATTAACCTAAGTGCAATCCAAGTGAAAACCATCTAATAAACTAAAATTAATCAAGTACAAGTCAGAACATTTACCTTGCAGCTATATATTTTTGCCACTGGTCTCTACATTATTTTCTTTGCTTTTGAGGCATCTCATTATTTGCTTATTATCTGATCTTGTTAGCAATCATTTGAAGTTGTCATATATACTGCTAGATTAAAAGTATTTATCTTGTTTTAAAACTCCTAAACTCTTGTTATTATCTTAATCAGCCTTGGCTTCTTTTATTAGGGACTACCCCCCTTGGCTTCGTTAGGAGTTGGCCTAAACAGAGGAGTCTCGTTTGGTGACAGTGACCCGACTTGAGACTTGCCCCCAAGGCCGCACCCAGTGAGTTAAAGATTTCTCTCACGTGACCCGAGGTGCGGATTAGGCAGCGACAACAGGATCCAGCAAATACAAATTTTTGGCAACTCTCTCCTGATCCTCAAATGGATTAGAAAGGAACCTCAAATCAGAAATTTCACCTTACAGCCCCTTTATGATGATATACAAATGCAGTTGACAGCTTTCTCACATATCTCATTGTCTCACATATACAGGTACAAGAACAGCATAGTGGACAGCCTTTCCAAAGACGGATTGGAATTGGATCAGAGTACCTAGATCACTTCCATCCTACAGGATGATCACTCTACAATTTTACACATGCACCTTGGATATAAAGAAATACTGTTAATTGTCATGACTGAAGACTAACCACAGATTTACTTTTTTAATTATGTAACTGTTTTTTAACTTTTTGAGAAAAGAAATTGAATGCTGATATATCTAATTTTTTAGGACAAGAATAAGCTTACTGTCATAGTGTAAAGAAAGGCATGTATGACAAGTGTTTTGCTCTAAAGTACTGTTGAGCACCTTTGTGAATGCCAAGTGGCATATGAGTCCCAATGTTTTAAAACTCGGACTCAGAATCGGTCGAGGGTCTATTCGGACTCAACCATGACTTGGACCAATCTGATCTTCATGACTCTGTTTACTGAAAGATACACAAAATATTTAAATTTTAATGAAAAATTATATTTTAAAGATTCCAAACCATTAGAGGCAAAATATGCAAACTCTGTTCATGTATATACATAATACCATGTAAGGGTGAATATATCAAAATGGCACTGAGTCCAGTACATATCAGCAACAAAATACATAATCAATGAGGCTCTAAAATTTAAATGGCCTCTAGAGTCAAAAAAACATGTTACATGCTACTGGCCTACTACATAGTACAAAGTACAAGTCGTTGATCAACATGATCAATCATCAAACTTATCACTACTGCAAGAGATGGGATCCTCAGCATGAGCTACAAATCATCCTCTGGCTCAGAGTCTTTGGACTCCTTAGGGGCATCTGCAAATGCAGTAGTAGTACTGGCAGAATCACGAGCTGCATAGCTAGTGCTTGCATGTGCCATGCCTGGTAGGGTTTAGGTTGCTAGGAATTAGGTTTTAGGTTCTTTTTAAACTGACTTTTCCATGAACCGTGTGTCGCCATGGGGTCCCTGACCAACTCAGCCAAGTAGGTACAGACTTGACCAAGTTGGACCAATTTGGTACCGAACCAGCCGAATCATGCCTTGAATTGACCGGTATGGTACCAAACTGATCCCTTGAACCAAGCAGAGGGCCAAGTTGACTCGGTCAGAGGTCAACTCAGCCGAGTCGGATTCCGTACAGACCGATTTTTAAAACTATGCATATGGCTCTGTAAAATTTTGTTTACTATAAATAAAATTACAGATTTTTTTTTCTTTGGAAAAAAAATATATGAAGTATGTCAAAATGGGTGGGATGAGGAACAACCTTAGACTTGTTTCCAAACAAGTCATCATTAATAGTGTTCTTTAAAGAAACAGTGGAGCAGACAATAAGCTAAATACAATATAATTATCCTACAAACCACAGCCTGAACTCTAAAACCGCATACAAGCTTCAAAAGCCATATAAAGCTTGACTTCTAAAACCAATAGCAAATATCAACTACCAGCAATAGGAGTTTGTTCAGAAAGAAGCAACTAAATGCTGAAGCAATAAACAACATACATAGGATGAACCTTGCTATTGAAAATACAGAGAAGGTACAAATAGGATATAAGTTGATCACCTTTACAATCAATTCTGTTATGGAGACGGAGATATACTTAATAATGTTGGTGATGACCATCCATTTACCACGACTTGCAGAACGAGAATGCTGAGGAACAACAATCTTTTTTTTGTCTTTTGGATGCCTTATAACCAATTCCAGATCAGACAAAAGAAGCTGCAGTTTTGGATCCCTTGAAATCATGCTGCATCCCAATTTGACCAAGGACTTACGTAAGCTCAGTTTGATCTCTCCAATGGAAACTGATTCAACTGCGCCCTGAAAGAAGATAGTAATTAATGAGCTTCCTTGCAATAATACATGTGGACCGTTTATCTAAAAGATCTCAACATTGTATCTCTTTACATCATTTTTATACCAGTATGTAATGTATAAATAACAAAGAAAAATGAATTTTATTTTACTGCCACATTATTTAGAAGCTAAGTCACCTGACACGAGGACACTGGGACATGGGTGTCCAACATGGGACACGCAGACCGCCCAAAACAGGAAATGTTGGGACATGTGTGTGTGTGTGTGTGTGTGTGTGTGTGTGTGTGTGTGTTAAAATCACAAATAAAATAGACATAAAGATGTAAATTTGTTTATCATTTAGAAACTACAACAAACACCTGTCCAGAGTCCAGACATATCTATTAACATGTCAGGAAACATCTGCACGCATTTTTTGGTGTCCTAAGTGTTGGACACATAGAGACACACGTCTGAGTGTTGAACACATAACAGCACACGTCGCAGTGTCGGACACATAGGACACGTGTCCCACGAGTGTCAGATACACTGGACACACGACATACAGCATGGGGGGGGAGTATCCAGTATCCTAGTTTAAAAGCTAACCTAATTCTGCTAACCACCTTCAGGAAGATCAGAGATCTTGCTCCACAGAATAAGATAACGGGAACTTCTAGAAACTCACAAGGAAAGACAGACAACAAAGGAAGCAAACCTTACAAACTCCTTTTACATCATTAATAGACAGAAAAATTTAATTGCCAACAATTTTATACCAAGGATCGGGGACAAGGAGAACAGGTCAGGGTGATGAATGAGGGGACAAGATTCAGGGATGACAGAGATTTCCATAATTTCCAAGGGACAGATGACAAGGATGGCAAAATAAGTATAAAAAAATAAAAATAAAAAGTAATTTTTTAAAGATCTACAGAATACACAAACTAATTTTAAAAACTGCCATTCTAAGACAATAAAAGTGAAAATTAAAATGTATGAAATGTCAAATTAGACTATTGGAAAATTGAATAAATTAATGGATTAACTTTCTAATAGTTGGAAATGAAAGAGAGTTCCCCACTAAAATTTGCTTTGATCTACCATTTCACCGTTGGAAGCATTTTTCTGAGGAACTTCTTTCAAGGGCATGAATAAAAAAAAGAAAACAGAACATGAAAGTTCTTTTTTCTTTGTTTTTTTCTCCTTCCTTTAAAACTAAAAAGGAGCATGGGAACAGAAGATGCTTCTTTATGCCGAAATCCCTTTCAAAATCTTAAATTTGATTTCCCAATGTGAAAAAAACTCTGCTATATTACTTCTCCCAAGCTGAAATTAAACAGAACTACTCTCCCAAGCTCTCCAAATATGAAAATTGTCTTCCCAAGCCATAGATCGGTGCTCTCTGATGAAAAACCAGTCCTCCCAACTTCTTGTTTTTTTCTTTTTCCCCCCTTTGACAATTTGTGGGTAGGAGCCTCCTTTCTTTTGTTAGTGGCAAGGGTTAAATGTCTCTTTTTTGTTATCAGAGTGTTAGATTAGCCAACCTAGGATTCCTTTGTTGAAAGTATAGCAAGGAAGGTCTTAGTGGGGGACAATGAAACATTAGTCGAGTTGATTGATTAAACTTTTCCCTAAGTCTAACTTAGGAAAAGGACTGTTGATGTGTTATATTCTTCAGTTGACTTTATTGAGCACCTTTTCTAAGGTTAAAGTGAAAAATAATTTAAGTGATGGATGTTTTAATCTTAGCCATCCATCTTGGAGAGTGAGGGAGAGTTAATCTCAGCCCTCCATCCTTATGAGATTAGGGTTTCACTTGCTCATGGAAGTATAAAGAAATCGATTCGGCCTGGAAGAAGGGTGAAGCAAAAGCAAAGAGCATACTCCTTGATGGGGTGAAGGATCACATAATCCCTCATCTCACCGGGAAAAAGTCTGCTAAGGAAATGTGGGTTGCCTTGAATGACCTTTACCAAAGTAAAAATGGAAACAGGGTGATGGTGCTTCGGGAGAGATTGAGAAGTACTAAGATGGCTAAGGGGGAAGGTGTGGTTCACTACCTTACTCGGTTAACACAAATCATGGATGAGCTAGCAGCAGTAGGTGAGAAGACTGAAGACTCCGAGTTAGTGTGTGTGGCACTAAATGGCTTCTCGAAGTCATAGGATGTGTTCGTGTGTGGAGTTGTAGCCCGGGAGAAACTCCCTGATCGGCAGCGGTTATGGGATGATTTTGTGCAAGAGGAGATCAGACTTGGTCAGTCGAGATCTTCATCTTCACCACAAATCGTGGATGAAGAAGGGTTGGCTCTTGCGAGCAAAGGCAGGGGCAAGTAGAAGAAAAAGAAGGGTGGAAAGAAGAACATTGACTTCTCAAAAGTCAAATGTTTCCAGTGTCACAAGATGGGACACTTTGCCTCACAGTGTCCAGAGAAGAAGAAGAAGAACCAACCGCAGATGGCAGCCCCTGCAGTAGTGGAAAACTTTGCCAAGAGCTTCGAGGAGGATTTTTTCTTCATAGCTTGTATGTCTAGCACAGTAGTCTCAGACATGTGGTTTGTTGCCAACGGAGCATCTTGTCACATGACAAGGCACAAGGAGTTTTTCACTAGACTATAGGAGGGAGGCGTGAATCTTGTTATAGAGCTCGGAGATGACAAGCGCTACAAGGCGCAAGGGGTTGGCACGGTTTCGTTTCAGAGGGAGTCGGGTAAACCACTATGGTTTGTTGACGTACTATATGTTTCGAGGTTGACAAAGAACCTCATCTCAGTCTCTGCTCTAGAGGATAAAGGGTATGAGGTCAACTTCTATAAGGAAAGGGTGTTCATCAAGCCAGCAGGGTCAAGTGAGAAGATGTACAGAATGATTGGGGTTCGAGAAGAGAAGGTGTACAAGCTTCAGTTTCAGCCAGGGAGAGCATTGATTAGTACAACCACATACATGGGAGAATTGTGGCACAAGAGGATGGCACACATACACTTTGGTGCACTGGAGCACTTGAGACAGGCTGTCATAGGTTGTCGAAGTTCTCAGCAGAAAAACATGACCCTTGCAAGGGTTGTGCAATGGGAAAATATGCTTGGAGACCATTTCCACCGAGCGAGCACAAATCCAAGGGAGTAATGGATTTGATTCATTCAGACGTATGTGGTCCGATGAGCGTGGAGTCGGTGAGTGGCTTCAAATATTTTGTTATGTTTATAGATGACTACTCCAAGAAGACCTAGATTTACATCCTTAAGGCGAAGGATGAGGTCTTCAACAGGTTCCAGGAGTTCAAGGCTCTAGTAGAGAACCAAATTGGCAGGAAGATTCAGGTTTTGAGATCTAACAATGGGGGTGAGTACACCTCCAAGGAGTTTGTGGATTATTGCATAGCAGCGAGGATAAAGAAGGAACTCACAGTTCCGTACAATCCTCGGCAAAATGGAGTGGTCGAGAGAAAGAACAAGACTATAATCGGAGTAGCACGAGCGATGATTCATGATCAGGGTTTGCCAGTGTTTTTGTGGGCAAAGGCTAGTCGCATTGTTGTATACTTACAGAACAAGAGTCCCCACACAGTTCTGGGGGAAGTTGATGCCCCAAGAGGTATTTACATGTACCAAACCGCATGTGAGTCATCTTCGCATCTGGGGCAGTGTATGTTACTGTCATGTCCCTTCAGAGAAGAGGATAAAGTTGGAACCCACAGCAGATAAGGGGTTGCTTGTTGGATATAGCGAGGCTTCCAAAGCCTACAGGATCTTTGTGCCAACACACAAGAAGATCATAGTGTGTAAGGATGTACAGTTCGAGGAAGAGCATGCATTGAGGAGGTCTAGAGACTTACCAGCACAGGACAAGCGGGGACAGGATTCGGAAGTCAAGATTGAGGACGCACAGGGTCAGAGCACAGGATCACACAGTCAAACATAGGGTACTGGTATAGGTACAGGTGTTGAGACCATAGTTTTAAAAACCGGTCTAACCGGAACCGGAACCGGCCGGTTTGACCGGTTAGACCCTCGGCCGGTTAGAACCGGGACAAAAACCGAACCGGTCGGCCGGTTTTTGACCGAACCGGCCGGTTTGGTACTGAACCGGCCGGTTCGGTACCAAACCGGCCGGTTCCGTCAAAAACCGGCCGGTTCGGTTCTAATTTTCTGTAGGACGCCCGCGGACCCCAAAAGTCTAATTTTTTTTGGTTTTTAAAAACCCCTAAACCCTAAAAACATGTTATAAATTGACAACCACCCCCTCTAAGAGCCTCACACCTCTCTCATTCATCATTTGGGAGCATTTGGGAGCATTTAGGAGCTTATGTGTTTTGGAGCAGCCTTGGTTTTTTAGCAGCAGCCTTGAGGAGCAGCTTTGAGGAGCTTATTGGGCAAGTGTTTTGGGCAGTTTGTGGTGGATTTGGCATCTCAACTAGGAGGCCATAGTTCATCTTCAAGCTTGGAGGAGTTTGGAG